>JZSA01003114.1:0-100610 GCA_000956155.1 Cotesia vestalis
GTGTGTTTACAGAGAAGCGAAAAAAATTTCCCAACGACACCGCTATCATTGAAAGATGATGGCCGGTAGTGTGGGATTCTTACCCACTAAAAAAACTCTTCTCTCATCCCCCGTGGATGGTACGGAGATGACTGAATCGGAACCGCGTAAGCATTACTTCAATCCAGTCCATGTTGCGTCTCACGTCGGTTTTCTGCTTGGTGAGTTTTGGATGATGTTTCTCAAGCCAATTTTCAATGGCATCAATGGTTTCCCCAACCAGTAGTTCTGCCTCCTCGGCGCTGTCTACTACTATCGTAGCTGCGACGTCGTTCGCAAAGCCCGTGAGTTCCACTTGTTTTGGCAACGGGATTTCCAGGAGTTCGTCATAATCCGCGTTCCATAAGTCGGGCCCCATGATTGAACCTTGCGGCACGCCAGCCGTTATGTCATGTTCTTGTGTGCCTTCCGTAGTTTCTGCTATTAGCGTTCTTTCGTCAAGATAGTCATCAACTATCGCCAGATTTTCTGGCTTCACGTCATATTTGTGCTCCAAGGCATCTAGGATGTCACCCCAATTTGCGCTGTTGAAGGCGTTTTTGATGTCTAGTGTGAGAACAAGACACACTTATTATTGTTATTATTATTATTATTATTATTATTATTATTATTATTATTATTATTATTATTATTATTATTATTATTATTATTATTATTATTATTATTATTATTATTATTATTATTATTATTATTATTATTATTATTATTATTATTATTATTATTATTGATTATTATTATTGATTATTGATTATTTATAATCAATTAAATTTCAATGTTACTCAACGTTGAGAACATTTTAAATTGCAGTGGATGAAAACCACTGTGCACGGGCTTCCGCGCGCCACCACCTTAGTTTCCATAGTTTTTTTACCGACCGTATAATAAAACGTAAACAGATAAATTTTTTTAATTTCATTAATTTTTTACGCGAATATAATAAGCTGCAGGGCATTCATTTTTATTCATTCATCTTCAGAATTTTTCGCCCTTTAATTCAGTTATAATATTAATAGGCCTTTACAATAATATAAATAAGATATTTGAAGAAAATATACCGTGTCTCAGCGTCCCGAGTGTTATTTTTTTAAAAAAGTCCGGGGGAGTTCAACTTTTTAATTATTATTTTCGTAATCTACGAATTTTCTTGCATAAAATGGAACAGTAAAATTCCACTAGCAAATTAGTTCCCACAACGGTTAAGAGTAAAGTCAGTGGACTACGTGGTGAACGTTTGGGAAACAGCTCCGCTACGATGCTGCTCATTAAAGCAGGTGGTTTCGGCGCTTCTGGTGAAGCTTTTTCAAGTCGTTTGACGACTATTTAGTAGGCTTTACCCCAGATGTCTTTGTCAAGGTCGTTACAGATCTCTTGCCACAATTTCGCTTTGCTTGCTTTGATAACCCGATTTAGGTTCTTTTTGGCCTGCTTGTACTCGCTTGAATGTAGATCTTGATTGGAGGAGCGTTTCGCAGCTCTCGTTGCTAGCCGACGTAGCTCGTGGCATTTTTTTCGGAGTTCTGCTATGTTAGGTGACCACCAGTGCGCCAGCCTGTGAAAACCCCGGGACGTCAGCGATCTCGTTACCTCTGGTTTCGGAGAAAGCAGCACCCCATTCAGCCGATTTAGCGTTGCCACCAGCTACGATGACTTCGCCGTCGAACTAAGTGATCGCATCTTCTATATTTGCCAGTTTCTGTCGGAACACACTAATCCCTTCGATAGGTGAGAGATAGACGCTCATGAAGTAGGTTGTGGGGGTTTGAATCCAGACAAAACCTGCTCCACTTCCGCTGTTGTTGGCGGTAACGTTTTTTGTGTCCACAATCCAGATTGCTGTCGTGCCAGTTTCGTCTGCAAACCATGCTCTATTTTGAAGGTTTAGATATTGTTCGCAGATAAAGCAGACGTCGATCTTCTCTTCAAAGACTCGCTGGCGAAGTAAGTTCTGCGCCAATGTACATCTCTTCAGGTTTCGCGTAGTATGCGCGTCATTTCTGCCCTCTTGTAGCTTCGGCAAGTGCGGTGCGGAATGCCTAACAAACCCAGGAGCCAGAAATATGACTTAAGCCATCTTGAGCTTCTTTGTCCGGTGTACAGAGGAAGCATTTTGGCTTCTCCGTGCAGTCAGCAGATTTGTGGTTTTATCCGCCACATTTATAACAATACTTGCTTCTATGCGGTCCCGTACAGTTTCTTGTTTGGTGCCCAAAACCAAGGCATTTAAAGCATCGGGTGACTTTTGCAACTGGGCGTATGCGACAGTTAATTCATCCGATCATTATACGGACCTTGTCAAGGATCTTGATCACGCTAGCCTCGTCTATCTCGCAGGAGGCTGCCCGATTGCCTCGTGGTGTAGATTTTGTCAAATTAACACGTTTTATCACCAGGCTGTCGGTAAAATCACGTTTGAGTGCTTCACGGACGTCGTTCTCGGTAGAAATTCCATCCAAGTCAAGGATATCAATCGTTGTTTTTGGTGTGAGCGTTCTGACTGTACTGATGTTAGCGGTTGCTGTTTTTATCGCAGCCATGAAAGCAGCAGTGTCTTTAGTCTTGCGACCCATTTCTAGGAGAACGCCCCCGCGCTTCGTTTGTTTAATAGACTTGATGTCTACTCCAGTCTCTGTCGGGTTAACCATGATTTCCTTGAGGAAATCGGCGCACGTTTGCCCTTCAACTGGTTGGACAAGCACGGCCTTTGTTCTTGTCTTCTTCCTCTTCGGTTTCTTTGAGCCACTCTTACTTGGCTAGTTTTGGGCTTCAGCAGATTGTGTCGATGGCTCCTGTTCTCTTTCCATCTTTTTCTTTTGCCAAGTCTCTTCGATCCATGTGTCCTCTCGGGCAATCTTTTTCTGTGCTGGATTGTCACTTGCTGAGGAAAGGCTGGGCGTGGAAAACTGCCTCTTGTTGTTGTGCTTTCTTTGCGGTGGCAGTTTCTCAGGAGTTAACAAAAGTGGCTGTGGTTTTGTGGTCATCCCCGGAGATGTTTGAGTGATTTGTTGGCCAGCCTATATACCGTACCAATAGACGTAACCAATTTTCTGATCTCATGATGGATATTTTTCTTGCCTTTTATGAAGTCGGTTAATTCTTCGATCTTGCTACCGAGCCTTTCCATTGGCAACTGTTGGCCGGTGGCGGTCGGTGCGGAGTTAATCCTTCCTCGGTAGGTTTGAATAGTAACGGGAGCAAAAAGTCCTCTACTTTTTGGAGCAACTTTCAGTGGCTGTCCATCTTCTTCCATCTGGGCTGTTTCGTGCTCCCTGTAGCATTCTTAGATAGCGGAGCCATGGGGTCCACCCCGCTGTCCGAATAACGGTCGCTTGATAACGACGAGTTCAGGCCCGCTTGCACGCCTTCCCTCGCCAGCACCAGGGTATCCATTCCCTGTACTGTAAACGATCTTGAAAATTGTTCTGACATTTCCATATCATCTTTTGCTTGGTTTTAGTCGACCCCGAGTATTTTATTTCTTCGACACCTGACGTATCTTGCGCACAGACATGTCGGGCAGTCCCGTGTGTGTGTGTGGGTGTGTGCCCTCTCATAACTTTTGAACGGCTTAACCGATTCCATCCCGGTTGGTGCCATTCGAAAGGGCTTGACCAAACTTAGTTTGAATTGATTCGGGTCGGTAGATTTTGAGAAATCTCAAAAAAACTACAAAAAAAAATTTTCAAATGTGCTTTTTCTAAAATAACTTCTAAACAGCTCTACCGATCAATTCCAAAAACTATTTAGCTCTTAACTTAAAAAAACCACGTCGATCGCTGCCAGCCCGATCGAAATCGGTTGATTCGTTCGTAAGTTATCGTTATCGAAAGAAAACCGAAAAAAGTGTTTTTTCGGAATTACTTCGAAATTTCCAGTTTGATTAATTCGAACTTAAAAATTCTTTATGAGGCTTAAAAAACTGCGTTGGATGCCTCCAACTGCGTGAAAATGGCTTAATTATTTAAAAGTTATTGCGATTTGAAAATTCATAATATAGTGTTTTATCAAGCTTCTATCAGATTTTGCGTCGTTCGATTTCCAGTTTCAAAAATTCATTCGATGCAGTTTCTTAAGCACGATAAACGTATACACGGTTTTACTATGATTTTTCCCCACACTTTATAGTTATTTTAAAAAAACATAAAAATTCAAAGTTTTTTTTTAATTTCTTTAGAATGGCACGATGGATTAACTCTTAAATTTGATCAGATCTAAGTTTTGATAAACCCTTTCGAATGACGTGTCGTAGAATTCAATCAGTTGATTCGTTTTCGAGAAAACGTACGACAAAAATTTATTTATACACACATACAAGGCCGGACACCTCGGCAGGAATAATCAAAATGGTTTCTTGGGATCTCAAAACGTGGAAATCCGATAAAAACTCGATTTTCGAAACTCGGACCGAAATCAATAACTTCCTTTTAGTGGAAAATTTGTAATTCTCCTAGCGGAAAGTCAAAAATCGAAAAAACCTATTTTTCTCTATAATGAGATTGTGAGGCGTGCACTTTTGGATTTTTCAAACTTTTTTTTATTATTCTTACACGTTTTGTAATGCTACTTAATCGTTGATTAATTTTTAATGAAAGGTTTTCGAAATTCACAAATGTTCTTATTTCATTTGCTTTATTTTTTTATTATAAACAATCTTACGTAACGGGGATGAAATCGTTTTTTTTCTCTTAACGCAATTTTAGGCGTAATTGGATACTTCCTAATAATCAATGAAACGAAAATTTTTAATTTCCATCCATCACTTATCGTTAACCTTGATTGTTAATTTTAATATTCGTAAATGGAATGTTCAAGGTATGGTTTATTTGAGATTTTTTTAACTTATCTTATAGAATTTTTTATTAAGTCAAAATTCAACACGATTTCCAATTTTCGGCATGATGGTGTCTACGTGTTTATGTAAGCTGGTGTAAAAGAAAACGGTTCCACGTCAATAATTCTCAGCCAATAATGTCTTGACAAAAATATCTTGGCAATAACATAAACTTGTTACCGTGTTGTGCCCATTTTATCATGGTTTCTGTGTGTGTTTATTTGATATTAGACCAACATATAAGTTTGTTACCGTAATGATATGTTGATAGTCGAGAAAAATTTGTTTTGAGATGTTTTAAGTAAGTCCTTTTTGGTGGAGATGTTTTTGGTTAAAGATCTTTTTGTCCGGAGATATGATTGTCTGAGAAATTATAAGGGGCCACCATTTTTAGTCTATAGTTGTTTATTTATTCTCATAAATGCGATGCATCACTACTTTTCAAAAAATCTAATATCACGTTTAAACCTTAATCTGGAATCGATACTTTTCAAAAAATAGACTATAATTTTTACACAATCGCCGGCAAAAAAAAAAAAGTGGTTGTACATTTGCCTCGACCTGTCTAGGGTTATGTATTTCGATGCACTGAATCCGAATATGGAGATAACTTAGCTCGACATGGCTCCAGCATATCGAGTTATTTATCCAATTCAATCCTCTTGCAGTTTCTGCGACACGGTTAAAGCACGGTCGATTCATGGTTATTTTACGGTCGTTTCACCGTATAAAATTCTTTTTTATCGAGTGGTTTGTCAGTCAACTTCGGATACCGTTGTAAACGATGTCTACTATAAATTTATTAAATACATACGGTGATTTCACGATGCAAACATTATGTTGTGCACCTCTGAGTAATTGAGAAGTGAGTAATAAACGTACGTATTACGACAGTTGATTTACCTATCATATCACCTAAATTATATATCATTACCCCTAATTAAATATGTGGTTATTTTTAGGGATATAAAATTTGATTTGGTCGTATCTAATCCTGTAACCAAAAAAAAAAATCATTACAGATGATTTTACAGCTATAACTCCGACGCAGTCACCTATCCAATTACTAACCACGCTCAATGCTGCTTAACTTTGATGATTCCAGTGCGTCTTGAAATTCCCGGCTGCTATGCTGTCATCTTATAAGTATTGATGATTCTATGAAGCACATAACGTATCAAATCAATTTGTCAGAAATATAATATAAAAATTAATTTTATATTAAATTTTGATACTCTTGATTTACTTATTTCACTGAATCTAATTATAACAACATATTTATTCCAATAATCATTTTATTGTTAAACAGTAGCAGGGCAAACCAAGACATCCTATAGGAAGTGCAATAAATTTTTTATTTAAAACTATTCAAGCGTAATGATAAACATCATTTTGCACTTTAAGTGATATCCAAAAAAATATTTGCTTAGGTCTGACTATGCATGAACCTATGTATAATTATATATTAACTTATATATAATTTAATAATACATGATAATCTATAAAAGGCTAATTATGTTAGCCAAGTTTGATCACATCCAATTATATATGGACCCGTATATAATCAGATCTGATTATATACAGATTCATATTAGTCAAGTATGAGTTGGTATAATCATATATAAGTCTCTACATACGGTTATATATAATTAGATTAATTATGTTAGCCAAGTTTGATCACATCCAATTATATATGGACCCGTATATAATCAGATCTGATTATATACAGATTCATATTAGTCAAGTATGAGTTGGTATAATCATATATAAGTCTACATATGGTTATATATAATTAGATATAACTATATATGATTAGGCAAAATCATTTTCTTCGGGAGTATGATCAGATCTAATTTAACAAAGTATACTCTATTAAAATACTAATAAATATATCATGTATAATTTAGGAAATATTATACATAATCTATAATAAATGTATTACTTCAATAAATATAAGCAAAATGTATTATTAATTTAGTATTGATTTATAAATAATAATAATGAAAAAATTATAAAAATATAACTTAGCTCTTCATCTGCAATTATTAATAAAAAAATTCAGATCTTATATTTATGTTAAAATCACTAAAGAACATGAAATCAATAATCATTGATGTTACGTTCTCGGAAATTTTAAATTTAATTTAAAATCAATTAATTAACTAATTATTATCCGAGGTATTTCGAAACGGAAATACCTCAAGATAAGAGATTTCTGGAACGTCAACGCAGCCTAGTAGAGTAACTGTATGAAAAATTACGGTAAAAACATTGTAATTTTTAGTATAGAATATTGTAGTGCCGGACCTAAACTCAAACATCGTAATTTTTACGATGCAGCATCGTAAATTTCTATCACTCAAATTAAAAAGAAGCTTAGGTTACCGAAAAAAATAATTCTGCATCACCGAGGAATCGAACCCGGAGTCCTCTCCGCCACAAGTCCAAGGTTTATCCCCTCACGCGATCAGAGGCATATCTAAATTTTATGTTCAGTCACATAATAAGACCCTCCAAACAGTAGTTGGTCATCTTTTGGTGGTGGCGCCGCAAACTACTGGACTCTTTCTTTTATTAAAACATATAGTATGCGTCCTTATTCACTTGCAATTACAGAAAAAAAATTTACCAAATAACATCGTAATTTTCAATGATTCAAATTGTATTCTGTAGACGGCAGCATCGTAAAAATCAAGATACTAAAAGTATAGTCCTGGATTACGATATTAATATTGTAATTTTTCATATATTTTTTTTTCCGTGTAGAGCGCTAGCCAGCGTTCGGGTATTCTATCCAAAAATATCCTAACTATTACCCCCAGGGTGTGAGCGCTTATTAGCTGTTCTCACCCTGGTGAAATTGCCCAGAGCGCTAGCCAGCGTTCAGGCACTCTATCCTTTACCTACCTGTAGGCAGGTAAAACTAAAGTAAAATATTAAAATATTTTATAAATTAAATTATATTATATAAAAAGTACTTCGCGGAGGAATCAGTGAAACGACCCACCTGGAGTCTATTGACATCCTAATGAGGTCAAAATCTGGACATGAATAATTTATTTAAATTTTAATTAATTACACCCAAAATTTTGAAACGTAACAATTGATAAATTTATAATTTACATTTGATTAGATATAATTATGTACATAGCTTTACGTTTGATTATATATATATGGTCCTATATAAGTTAGATCTTATCAGATATAATCATATATAGATTTATATATAATCATGTATGAACCTAGATAACTCAGGTCTGATCAGATCTAATTATATATAGATTTATATATAATCATATATAGCTCTAGATAACTCAGATCTAATTAGATCTAATCATATATAGACTTATATAAAATATACATATAATATATTAGTTTATATATGATTATATATATTTTATATAAAAATTTATATATAATCATATATAATTCTATATATTTAATATATAATTATATATAAATATATACGATTAGGCAAAATCATTTTTTCCCGGGTAATTATTAAAAAAGACTATTCGGCAGCTGAAATGGAAGTAGATTTCATTTTAATGATAATAATAATAATTTCTTATAAATAAAAAAAAATTAAAATTATATTTTAAGTATTATTCATATTGTAATCATTACAATCAAAGTTTAAACAGTCGTGACATTACAATCCGCCGCGAGGGCAGAAAAATACGAAAGGTCAAAGCCCCAATAGATGCTCATATACCAGTACATTATCACTCCATGTATTTGAATATTTATATATGAATATAGATATACAAATACGTAGAGTGATCATATACTGGTACAAGCTTCTATTAAATTGGTAAAACGAGTGCAACAGCAAATTTCATATTTAGCATAGCGGGATAGGCCATGATTTAAGACTATAAATATAATATGATACTCAAATTGAAGCTTATTTAAAGAGATTTTAGATCAAATTGACAGAAATTCGATAAGTTATCCCATTCAAAAGTTATACGAGTAAGAAAGTGAAGAAATATGAATTTTTGTGATTTAAAAAATTTTAAAATCCTGGCATTTCTAAATTACTTGACCGATTAAGCTCATCTTCGAACTTGACTTCGATATCTATCTGTAGAATAATTATGTTAAGTTTGGTAAAGATCCGATGTAAATTGGCGACGCTATCGTCGTGACAAGCCGCGTTATATCTGATATATATATATATATACATATATATAAACTTTTGAACCATATGCATTTTCCGACTCAGCTCGACGAGTATAGTCGAAATATAGCAAAATTTTTCAAAAGTTCCGTCATGAGGACCAATGCAATAGTTAGATTTCTATAAAATCTACTAAAAAAAAGAATTAAAAATGATCTCACATGTTAAATGCCCACAAGAGATAGTACTAAAAAGGATTTGAAGGATTAGAAAGTATTCAAAATGATTAAAAATCAAATCATTTTGAATTCTTTCTAATTTTTTTTTTTTTTTTAATAAGGGATATACGTATTTTCGTCATGAAGCTAGACAACTTTGAAACTTCTTGTTAATGATTTAATGAAGAGTCTCCAGTCATCGTGTCTAGTTTGATTTGAAAGAAAGAATGTCTAGGAAATATTAATTCGTATGTAATCAATTTGTAATTAAAATTACCATTTGGCCTGAGCCTTGGCATTAAATAAACGAAATCTAAATCTAGGTAATTTCTGTAAGTTCCCTGAATAAAAAAAAGTATTGAGATCAAGAAAAAAGTATTAAAAAATATTGGATTGACTAGAAAACCAATACTGTTCGATACTTTTTTCTTTGACTTAATACTTTTTTTTAACTTCCCGCTAAGAAAATTGATAATTTTCAAAAATCGGGAAGTTATTGGTTTTACCCGTTTTTCGAAAATCGAGATTTCATCAGATCTCGACGTTTTGAGGTCCTAGGAAGCTTCCCTGACTATTCCCGCGAGGGTGTCACTATGTCTGTCTGTCTGTGTGTGTGGGTGTGTGTGTGTGAACCTCTTATAACCTTTGAACGGTCGAACCGATTTCATCGCAGTTGGTGCCATTCGAAAGGGCTTCACTGAACTTAGATTTCCTGAAAATTTGAACCGATTCGGACCGATAGATTTTGAGAAATTTAGAGAAATCTCTAATAAAATAGGAAAAAAATTTTTTTCATAAGTGGTTTTTTTGGAAGAACTTTTAAACGGCTTTACCGATCGATTTCGAATACTAGTCAGCTCTCAACCTTAAAAAACCACGTCGATTGCCGCCAATCCGGTCAAAATCGGTTGATTCGTTCAAGAGATATCGTGAACGAAAAAAAAAAACCGAAAAAAGTGTTTTTTTCACATAACTTCGATATTTCTTTTAGGATCGTTTTTGGTGAAATAGAATCATTTTTAGAAGTTAAAAAACTGCGTCGATCGCCGCCAAGAACGTAAAAATCAGTTGATTAGTTCGAGAGATATCCTCGACGAAATATTTGGATACAAGGATTTTTTCAACATTACTCCGACATTTTTTGGAATAACTTTCAAACAGCTCGACCGATCGATTTCAAAAACTAATCAACTCTTAATATCAAAAAATCACGTCGATCGCCGTCGGTCCGGTCAAAGTCGGTTCATTCATTCGTGAGTTATCGTTGACGAAAGAAAACCGAAAAAAGTGTTTTTCCAGAATTACTCCGAAATTTTTGGTTCGATCAAACTAAACTTACAGATTCTTTATAGAGCTTGAAAAATTGCGCCGAATGCTGCCAACCGCGTAAAAATCAATTCATTTATTCAAAAGTTACTGCAGTTTGAAAATTTGAAAAATTGTGTTGTATCGAAGATGTATCAGACTTTTGAGCTCGAAGAGCTCAATAGCATAGAGAAGTTGTCCCTTTAAGCTCAGGGAGCTTAAAATAACACATAAATTGTATTTTCGAGCTCGGAGAGCTCAAAAACATCATTAGTGCAGTTTAAAGCTCCTGATATAAAATTAGCGGGAAGTTGCACGGATGGCTTTCAGGGTCTACCCGACTAGAAAATTTAATGTAAGACCTATTGGGTCCCCATTGGGTTGCCTAATAGGGACCACACATAGGGATGTAACGCAAAGCCCTATGTGGCCCTCATTGGGCAATCCCTCTTGGGTCCCAATAGGGAAATCCCCATCAGAACCCCATATAAATTTTGAAAGAAAAAATATTAAAATTTTCGAAAAAATTAAAAATAATTCAGGATTAGACACTCATATCATATTAGAACGCATTAGTGAATGTAATCTCGGATAGAAATGGAATTATTGGTTGAAAAAATCCTTTGCGTGAGTTGGGCTCGAATTTGCGTCTTTGGGGTCTTCAGTCGTTCACGTTACCGCCGGTCTAAGCAGGAGTACTGTTAAACGGGATTTTTATTTCGTATACATTAACTTAAGCGGTTTACTGAGACATTATTCATGTTATACGGGAAATTTAAGAAATTATTTTTTTTTTCATTCACTTTACTGACTTAAAACTACAATTTTTGTAGAAATGAAATAGAAAATTAAAATATTTAAAAAAAACTTTACTGAAAAATGTAAAAAAATTGAAAGAATCAAAAATAAAATTCCTTAAAACTTTCCGATTGATTTGGAATCTTCTTTATACTAGCAAATAAATTTTTTTTAGAAAAATAAAATTTTTTTGAAATCCAAATTTTTTTTTAAATAATTGGTAATTATTTACAAGTAGGGTCAACCCCATATTGGGCCATAACTAGGTGAAAAATTACATTTTCGATTTTTTTTTGATTCTGCTTGTTTTTACGATGCATTTATGATAAAAAAATGTCGTGAAAGAAAAAAATAAAGGTTTCAATAGCTTTTTTGCCTTTGATATTTAGAAAAAATTTTGGCTTTCATGTTTTTGGATAAAATTTCTATTTTATCTTTTTTCGATGTTTTTGATTTTTTTCTAAGTACATAAAAAAAAGAACAATTTAAAAAACAATTGTTCAATTTGATGAAAAAAAAAATTTAACACAGCTTAGCTTGGGTTGACCTCACTTGTAAGTAATTACCAAATTTTCCTATATGGATAAAAATTTCATTATCAAAAATTTTAATTTTTTTTATAGCACAAATTCTTTTGCAAATGTGAATCTCCTCAAAAGTTGGATATTCTTCAAAAATTTAATTTTTACATATTGATAATAAAAATTTTTTTCAGTTAAAATTTTTTTTTGTAGTAAGAAGAAAAAATTTCACGTATGAATTTCGTTTCAACAACATAAAAATGTATTTCAGTCTAACAATTTAGTATTTGGATTTAATCTGAAATTGATCCCAAATAAATCTGGGATGACTCTGCTAAAAAAACTCCGGGTTCACTCCGTACGCGAATTGCTAAATTACTTCACTCCGAAACTCCGAATGATGGAATTAAATTTTAATTCGGATTAAAATGTTCTTCGAATTCATCCCAATATGTTACAATTTATTTTTAATCTCGTAAAACTAAATTTTTCAAAATATAAAGTTATGTAAAATTTGAAAAAGCTTAACTAAATTTTATTGTTTTTGTTTAACAATGTTGAATGAATTTTTTCCTTATTCTTTTCTATACTTAACGGCTAATTTTTATTTGTATTCTTAATTAATTTACAGCAAATATATGCTAATAATATAAGCTCACATATTGCATTTGCAAGTGATGAATTGAAAAACTGATAGTTTTCCATTTTCACCCTCGGTATTCCGAATGTGGTCTCATATGAATCCCAACTAGAAAAAAACTCCTAAAAATTTTGTTATTTCACATTGGGCATTCCCACTTTGGTCCCACATGAATCCCAACTAGAAAAAATGTGCAAAAAATTTTTTATTTTTACGTTGGGTACTCCCATTTAGATCCCACATAAATCCCAATCAGAAAAAAACTTCTAAAAATTTTTTTATTTCACATTGGGCATTCCCAATTTGGTCCCACATGAATCCCAACTGGAAGAAAAAGCCAAAAATTTATTTATTTCCACGTTGGGTATTCCCTTTTAGATCCCCCATGAATCCCAACGAGAGAAAAACTTCTTAAAATTTTTTAATTTTACATTGGGCATTCCCACTTTAGTCCCACATGAATCCCAACTAGAAAAAAAGTGCAAAAAATTTTTTATTTCCACGTTGGGTATTCCCATTTAAATCCGACATGAATCCTAACTAGAGAAATTGACAATAAATTTATTTCCTTTTTAATTGGGAATTCCCAATTGGGTTCTCATTGGGTCCTCATTGGGATTTCCCTATTGGGCATGCCCCATTGAAACCTTGGGCGTTCCCAAAATAATTTCTAGTCGGGTACTGTTTTTCTAATTTTTCAAATCAACTTATTAAATATACTATTTGTTGACATTCTCTACTACTTTATGACTATTTTCTACGATTTTTTTGCAATTTCTACCGTTATTTCGCATTTCCTCAGAAATTGAAGGGTGTATGAGTCAAAATGACTTCGGATTTCAATTCAGCGCATCGAATCACATTAGTCAAATACTTAATCTAGATTGAGGAATTTTTTTTCGTTTGCATAATTTTTTCCGATTTTTAGCAATTTTTAGCGATTTTTTGCAATTTCCTATAATTTTGGTGATTTAGATAAAAAAAATTAGGGAAACGGTTGACCCTGAAAGCCATCCCTGTAACTTCCCGCTAATTCCATATCTAGGCGCTTAAAATTGTACTTATGACTTTTTATATATATTAGAGTGTACCAAAATGTAACTCCGTGAGAGACCTTTTAAAATTCAAATATTTAGTTCCGCTTTTAACAGGGGCTGTGTTTGGGCGTTTTCTGAGATATTTTGGGGTGAGACGATAAATTTGATTTTCATAGAATTTTTTAACAGAAGCTTAGTTTGTACACTCCCGCTGAAAATTCAAAATTTGGTCGGAAGTGCCCAATTGAATCTCCTGTTAAAAATTCTATGAAAATCAAATAAATCCTCTCACCCCGAAATATCTCAGAAAATGCCTAAACACAGCTGTTGTTAAAAGCGGAACTCAAAATTTGAATTTTAAAAGGTTTCTCACGGAAGTTACATTTTGGCACACCCTAATTTATATACAGGCATCATCGCGGGAATAGTCAGAGAAGTTCCCTAGGTCCTCAAGACGTCGAGATGTGATGAAAAATCGATTTTCGAAAAACAGGGTAAAACCAATATCTTCCCGATTTTTGAAAGTAAATAACCCCGGTAGTTTCTTGCAATTTCTTCAAAATTTTGTCGGTATACGAGCCTAACCGACCAAAAATACGGTGTAGGGCGTTAGATATCAGTCTACGAACGCGTGGCTCGGATTTAAATTTTGGTTAGGGCAAATGCGATTTTCACTTTTTTCTACAATTAGCAGAAATTAAGTCCAAATAAGGTATCAAACCTCCGGACATCGAGTTAACGCTACATGAAAATGAAATTTTCGGAGTGATTAGTGAATGAATGCAGAGTGGATGATTTTCAGTTGATTTACTTTCACCGAGAGAGAAATTCACTTCGAAATAGGTTTAAATAATATTATTAATAGATTTCACTCTGCGAAGTAGATTTTTTATTTCTTTTTTTGAATAATAATAAAATTAAAAAAAAATTATTTTCACTCGTTTAAAAATCATAACATGCGTATTTAGAGATTTTGAAAATTACAATTAAGAAACCGTTTTTTTATTTCTGTAAAAATTTGAAATTTTTTTGAATGAATAAAAAAAATTGTTTTTGTCGAAAAGATACAGTTTTATAGAGATGTCATTGAAAGGATTTTACGATCTTATGAAAAAACTGAAATCTGTTAGAATCATACGCTGAGCATAACCCAAAACAATTTGAAAGCTCTTGACCGTGTAGTTTTTTTGTAAATTATCAATAAACTGGTTAGTTAAATAAAATTAACCATCTATAAAAGCGAATAAAAGATAATCTGTATGAAAGGTAGCACTAGCAAGTGGAAAAAGAAAGAAATATCACAAACTCTGTCGTGAGTTTACTAAACTATTTTAAAGTGAGCTTTTCATAATCTGTAATGATTTAAATTAACAATTCAACTCTAAACACAACCGTGGGTTATATGTCGGCCAAACGGTTTTCATATTTTAATTTGATTCAAGCTGTATACTTTTTACCACAATGATAAATTAATATCAATTTGCGTCCACTCATTAGTTAAATAATGAGTAATATTAATGAATAATATTGTCATTACTCATGAGTAATATTATCATAATACATCATATTGTCATTAGACTTATACGTTTTAATTATAATCTATTAATTCTGTGGCTGCGTGACCGAATAATCTGAACTTTAGGCTACCCGTTTAACGGTTTGCTCAGGCGTTGGTTCGAGCTCTGGCAGTTGCAGTTTTTTTTCAGCAATTTCCAGGGATCGCTCCTTAGCCGACTGTTCCATGACC
Source organism: Cotesia vestalis (assembly GCA_000956155.1). Lineage (NCBI taxonomy): Eukaryota > Metazoa > Arthropoda > Insecta > Hymenoptera > Braconidae > Cotesia > Cotesia vestalis. The sequence continues at coordinate 15,257 of JZSA01003114.1, forward strand.
AAGTTTTCTGTGATTTTCCTGGTCACTGTGCTAAGGGTGGGACACAGGTAAATGCTGATACGGTAAGAATGTAAGTGAGCCACAGCCGCAATAAATAAAGAAAGTGATCTGTTGCGTGTGACTAAGAAAGAAAGGTTTTACTGATCATCTTGATAAGGAAGTGAGAAGAAAATCGTTACATGCAGGAAAAGAAAATTACCAACTAGGTTCTTGTAAAAATACAAAAGTGGATACAAGTATAATCCCTTCAATCATTCTTATACTATATTTAATCTTACGAACATTTCTTTTTGATTCCAGGACGAGAAACAAAGAATAGAAGAAATGGGTGGTCTTGTATTACATTACGGCATGTGGAGGGTCAATGGCGATCTCGCTGTATCCCGAGCAATAGGTAAAACACATGCAATCATATTCCATCTTTTTTAATAAACAATGATTTCTAACTTACAGTGGAATCTTCCTATCTTGACATGTCAGGCCACGATCATTCCCTATAATCGATATCTGCCTCCATTTCCGCTATTTCGAAATTTTTTCCCTTATGCGCAATCAGACGCGTACTGAGTGTAGAGGCTCTTTACAGAATTTCAAAATACTCACCACTGAATTAAATCATAGGTTTTAAAAAAATCGTGGTGCGAGACTGGATTTTAAAGAACACGGATATTATCATGTCATGTAAAGAGAGCAAGCAAGTAAACGGAGGGCAAGTATAGAGAGATTTCACTGTATTTTATTGTATTAAAAACATATTTCTATTGAAACGATTTTACAGGTCCACAAAAAAAATTAGAAAAACGGTTGACCCTAAAGACCATCCCTGCAACTTCCCGCTAATTCCATACCTAAGCGCTTAAAATTGCACTCATGATGTTTTTAAGCTCTTCGAGCTCGAAAATATAATTTTCGTGTCATTTTATACTTGAAGAGCACAAAATATAATTTTTTGCCCTCCGGGCGAAAAGTGGCAACTTTCGTCCCACTGCGCTAAACAAAATTGCCGCTTTCCGCCTTCGTCGAACAAAAAAATAGTATGCAGCCCTTGAAATGTAAAAAAAAAAACCTCAGATTACATGTTTTTATTATATGTGATCTGAGGCTTTTCTTATTTTCCTCCCGAAGGAGTGTAATATACTATTTCCTGTAATTTGGAACTCTTCGACACACATACACATACAAATACACATATACATATACATATACATACACATTAGGGTGTGCCAAAATGTAATTTCCTTAATGGACCTTTTAAAATTGGCATTTTGAGTTCCACTTTTAACAAGAGTTGTGTTTGGGCATTTCCTGAGATATTTTTGGGGGAGAGAATTTATTCGATCTTCATAGAATTTTTAACAGCAGATTTAATTGGTCACTTCCGGCCAAATTGTGAATTTGCAGCGGAAATGCCCAAACTAAGCTTCTGCTAAAAAATTCTATGAAAATCAAATAAATCTTCTCCCCTCAAAATATCGCAGAAAATGCCCAAGCAAAATAAAAGTGTCTTTGAATGTAACGATACACTCATGATAACCACGTGACTGTCGCGCACGTGACACTTTAATTGCTGATGAAATACATTAACTATAATATTTAATTTTTTATACATTTATGTATTGCTATGCGTAGAGTGTATGGTACTAAGTGAAGTAGAAAGCTGAACATTTATTTGCGTCGAGATCATCATTCGCTGTATAGTTTTATATCTTAAATCTCTACAATATTTTTTCATACACACGCGTAAATAATTTTATGTTGTTTTTAAATCAGTGTTAATTTAGTTATCTTTCTTTGCTTAAATTATAAACTGATAGGTAATTAATAATTAATATTTTATGATTAATTTGTTTGAAATATTTTTTGATAAATTTTTCCACTCTACAACGTAATGCTAAAATTTTTTATGAATAAAATTAAAAACAGTTAAGATAATCCTAAAGTGCGCACGCCTTATAATGCTCATTTATTTAAAAAAAATGTATTGTATAATTTATTTTTTGCCTTGCGGGCGGAAAGTGGCAACTTTCGTCCTGCTGCGCTAAACATAGTAGCCGCTTTCCGCATTCGTCGGACAAATAAATAGTATACTGCCCTTAGGAAGTAAAAAAGAAAATCTCAGATCACATGTTTGTCGACCTTGGCTTCGCCTCGGCCAACAATTATATGTGATCTGAGGCTTTTCTTATTTTCCTTTCCAAGGGGTATAATATACTATTTTAAATTTTTAATGGAAAAAAAAAAAATAAATTAAGCCAATTTTAACAGAATGCTTAAAAAATTCTTAAGCTTCTGCTAAAAAATTCTATGAAAATCAAATAAATCTTCTCCCCTCAAAATATCGCAGAAAATGCCCAAGCACAGCCCCTGTTAAAAGCGGAACTTAAAATTCCAATTTTAAGAGGTCCATCAAGGAAATTACATTTTATCACACCCTATTATACATATATACAGACGGACAGACACACACACAATCGCGAGAATGGTCAGGGAAGCTTCTTAGGACCTTAAAACGTCGAGATCTGATGAAACCTCGATTTTCGATCATTTTCAATTTTCTTAGCGGGAAGTTATAAAGTTGTTTATGCAGAGATTTTTAAACATACGTTACACCGCTAAATACGAATCTGAAGTCAAAATTAAATGTCATTACCGTAAACTGCAAAAAACAGAAAAATAAAAAAAAAACGAACGAATCTACGATCAAATAATTTTTTCTGCACAATGATCATAATTTTATAATTTCTGTCGTTTCCTGACCCTTTTCTCTTCAAATGACCTGTGCAACAGATTTCTGCTACGATTTTTTCCTCTCTGTTGAGGTTCTCTTCATAGCATCCAGCAGTAATCTGCAAACATGTTTACTACCCACTGCCCCTGAAATCGCCGTTTAAATTCTTTGAGATCATGATGAAATCTCTTTCTTTGCTCTTCACTAAAGTCTCCGTAGTTCTCCGAAAAGTGGTTAAGATGCGAATCAAGAAAGTGAAGTTTCAAATTCATTAGGCAACCTGAACACTGAAAGTTTGCGATCATATTGGCCACAATATTTTGTAATCAGCATCCTTGGTGTTACCTAAAAATTTGGTACACACTTTCTTGAAACTTAGCCATGATGCCTTTTTTTTTCATCCATAAGTGAAACAAATGTTTCATCTTTGAATAATGTCTGGATTTCCGGTCCATCAAAGATGCCTTCTCTCAATTTCGCATCTGATTTATGCTTAAACACTTGACGCAGGTATGTATAGCACTCTCCATTTTTATCAAGAGCTTTCACAAACTGCTTTATTAACCGAAGTTCAATATGAAGAGTAGGAATGAGAATTTTTGCTGGAGCATGAACGAGCGGTTTTCTTATGATATTATGTGATCCAACCCTAAATGAAGATCTCGAAGACCAAACTTTTTTGACGTAGTGATTGTTGCGATCTCTACTGATAAACATACACAATTAGCATGGACACTTCGTGAATCCATATTGTTGTCCCAGGATCATGGACAAAATCTTGAAATCATCACATACGTGCCATTTATGTTCTTCATAATTAACTTTTTTCAGGACAGTTTCTAGATTTGTGTACTCTTCTTTGAGTACAGCTGAGTGAGCTAAAGGTAAAGGAGCAATTTGTTGGTGTTGTGAAGAAGAACTACCTCAAGACAGCGTTGAGACGAGTCAATAAATAATCACCAATCTTCAGGTTTATATAAATTTGGCTTTAATTCATCCACAAGTCTTTTCACATTAGTGCAATAAAGCAAATCTTCCTCTTTTTCAAAATATTTACGGAAAGCCTCCTCTCGATTCCGATAAAATGAAACTTTAGTATCATTTGTCAAAAGATTTCTCCTTTTTATACTCGAAGCCAATATTTCAGCCGCTTCTTTTGAGAGTTTAGCTTTTCTAATTAAATTATTTAGATATTTTTGGTCGTATTTCTCTGGCTTTTTCTCTTTGCCGATCAGCCTACACCCTTCTTCACTGCTCGAAGGAACTTCTTCATCTGGTTCACTGTAAACGGATTCATCGATTTCCATTGTATCGAATCCACTGGTCAGGCTATCTTGTAACATATCATCTTCTAAATTTTCTATAAAATTTTGCAACTGGTTGCTGCACACCTGATATAGAAGAATACGAAATTTTGTCCTTATGCATTCGGCCCGGAGTCTCAACTTTTGTCGTACAAAAGTAGCAATCACTTGCACCGAGAGACTTCATCCATAAATGTAGAGTTTTTAATTTCTCCTAGTTCTGGTGCTTCTCAAATCGAGATTAGGATTCTTAGAACATTCATGATCGTCATAAGTACTAGAAGATCCAGCTAAATTTTGAGTAGAAGGAGAAGGACTTTGACGAAAACAATGTCAACTCGTCGACGGACACACGCAGGTTCATTCTCATATTCTAGCGCTTCCCTGCAAAACAGCGTGCCTTCGCTGGCTTCGATACCACGAAATGTTGACTAGCGAATCATTCTACATATCCCGTTAAAGGGCAGTTGTCATCGTAGTCCAAACACTCCGTGGTTGTAGGTTTCTGCCGGTAAATGTACCGATTCAATGTCCTGACATTTTATTTTATATCAAAGACAAAATTCATACGATAAAAGAGTTCAATCAGGCACAATAAGTGGCAAATAAACATATTTGCGAATCACTAATGGATACTGCAAAGCGAAAAATCAATTTTTAATGTATATTTAACTCAAATTTATGATAAATATAAAAACTAATATCAAATAGCAGGTAGGAAATAGTATGTATAACTAACGTACTACGTATTACCACTTCCTGACACCCTGTATTACGTTCTCAGAATTTCGCCTAAAATTATTATTTTTATTATTTTATTAATATTATATTTTAAATAAATTTATCTCATTCAATTCTCCGAATGCACATTGAGAGATGTCCGTTGCTTCGCTGGTGGCTTAATCAGCAGCTTAGTAACGGAAATCTCGCGATAAGGCATGGGCACAGAGTCACCGCGGCCGCGGATAGTCCACACATCTTGCGTCAGCATGGGACTCGGGCCTCAATGACTCTTCGAGGGAGTAACCTGAGCTGCAAACATGGCTGAAATACTGTTTATAAAAACTTATCTGGAGCTAATTCAAGTCAGTAGATCGAAAGACTCTCTTGAACAGAGAGCTCTGTCCGACTTGAACTTCTCCAGATCCTTAATCCAATAAACCAATTGCACGAGAAACGCTGTTCAACACACTTATTATGGGGGCGAGCGCTCAATAGCAGTTCCACCCCTCATAAGACTTGCCAAATTCCTTCCGGTGAGAGCGCTCATTAGCCGTTCCACCGGTTAAAATTTCTTTAATGCGAGCGCTTATCAGCCGTTCCACCGGTTAAAATTTCTTTAATACGAGCGCTTATCAGCCGTTCTACCAGGTCCAAAACCCTCCTTCGGAGACGAGCACTTTTCAGCTGTTCTCTTCAGATTTACTCGTCGGTTCATGTCTCCCGGAAACGTTCATGTCGTTCCGGTCGCGTCGTAAAGGGACGCTGTCTTCGAGCACTACCGTGTTAACTGTCGTTGCTGATAATCGACTCCGAAGAACCACGAGTAAAAGTAGTGTGAGCGCCTAAACCGTCGTTCCAAGTAATCGATGACGAGATCCTAATGGAAGGTGGTGAAGGTAGTCCGAACGATCGAGGAACAGTCGCCCAAGTCACCTTCTTCATCATATAAAGGTCCAGAGGGTCAGTCCATCCTCGTCAGCAATAACCGTCCTGCCTTTTGGACGGACATCACCAGGACCTGGACGTTGATTCCAGTTAAGGTTCCCGAAGTTCGGCCAGCAGGAGTCATCCCGGTCGACGACCCTCGACAGGGTACTTCTCCGAAGAATACTTCCAGAAGACTGGCTACAACACTTACCCGCCATTTGAAGCTAAGTGGCTAAAGAAAAGGGTATTATCTGGGCTGACTTATGGGGTCCATAATGGTGAGTCTAAAATCCTTAGTAAAGTAAAAGTAAGCTCATCTGTGACGGCACGCCGGGGGTCAATAGATCACCCAATGATGCCAAACCTGAATTTTATTCGTCAGTTCTTAATTAAATTTTTATTGTGAATTCAAAAATCGTCGCTAGTAATTTATAGGTGTATTAAATAATTCCCAAAATTTTGAACACGTAACACCCTGTCACGCTAAGCTATAATAACCAGCATTAGCGCAGATTACCGGGGAACAGGAGTGAGCTGGACCGAGTACTCCGCTGTCCATCTTACAGCAACAAAGAAAATTTATTGCAAAAACTGCAATTCGATCATAACATCCTGAAAATACTATTAGATCATAGATTTTGTCGTTTTTTTTTCCATTTTTCTCGGTTTTTTGCAGTTTGATCTCAATTTTGACTTCAGATTCGCATTCAGCGGTAAAAAATACGTCAGAAAATCTTTGTCGAACACCCAGCGCAGACCACTTTTTTTTTTGTTGACCTGTGTTTATGTTATGCATTAGTATAATTTATATTATTTATAAATTCTCTTATAATAGATCGTTCAGAATATCTCTGAACAATAAAATTTTAAGATGGTTTGATTTAATCCTATTGATCTTTACAAATAAAAATACAAGTGTTCGTTTCTCGAAAATCTCCTTAAGTTCTTTCTCGATTCAGTTTAAATTTAGCGGAATTACACACTTTTGAAAAATTACAGAACGTATACTCGAATACACGTATGTTTTATCATATTTATTAACACCTTTTTATGAAGTTCCTAACAACGATATTTGTCGAACAAGTCGATCTACTTCGATGCGGTTCACAGCATTCAAGAAAGTTTTTCGCGAAATAGAACTAAAAAGATTTTTCAAGTGATCCGTCTACAGTGAAAATAATTTCAAACATATCAGTTTTTTTTTAAATTTCATTTTTGTAATTTCTTGATCTCTAGGCTGAGTCTGTGATTCATAGTCGTAAAAAAATTTAAGGACATAGTGGAACCGTCTCAAATGCCACGAACCGCGTTCTGACAGATCCAACCCAGCAAAAGTAATCAAAAACTTATACATACATACATAACTTATACAAGAAAACGCAGCACAAGCTAATAAAATTTAGCATTGAATCTTATCTCGTGGGAGTACATCGTAGGTTTGTAAGTTAGGTGACAATAAAAATTTAGAATGGAGCAGTGAAATTTGAAGTGATAGCAGTTCTTCAGTTTACTTAGAATTGTCGATACACTAAACAAATAATAATGTACTTAGAATTCTTGACATTTTTGGTTTCTTTTTTTCAGGTGATCCTAAGTATAAACCATATGTTACTAGTGAACCGGAAATGTGTTCTGGAGATCTAGATGGATCTGAAGATTTTCTCATTATTGCTTGTGATGGTCTTTGGGATTACGTTAATGAAGTAACAGCTGCCAAGCTTGTGTACGAACAAATTTCTCGAGATTGTCGTAAGTGAATTTTCTATTTATATTAGATGTTATACTCAGTGTTACCTGGATAACATTCATTTTTTCATCGAAAATAATTCAGTATAAAGTATTATTTTTTGATTGTACACAGTAAAAAATTTTGCCGTAATTGGTGTGCGTGATTGCAGAATATTTTTTTTTCTTGTAAAATCCGTGAAATTTACAACAAAATTTCTTTTAATCATCAAAAATCATATACAATCATATCAGTTACTTGGATTTTTTAATTTTTTTATTGTATATCTTTTTGTAATGGAAAAAAATTTTGTTTTATAATGGTCTTATGAACGTGGACTTGGCGCTATTTTTTACAGTGGAACTGTTTTTGTTCGGATTTATAATGCACAACAATATACATTAAATGTATTGACTTCCTTTGACTCACTCATCCGAATTTATAAATTGAACATTTTTATCCACTCTTATCCACAAGCAACAACTTAGACGGGTGACCAATCTAGTCGGCGTTTGCTAGCTCGAAGGATCTCTGCACACTAGGAGAGGGGCTTAATGCTCCAGTGGTCGATAAAGAAGAGTTTCTTATCAATCACTGTAGACTTAGCCCAGCTCCGACTGTACTATCATGGGTTTTCTCTGTGGTTTTCACATGTTACTGTTCCAACAGTCTGAGAGGTGAGTTTCAGGGCAAATCCGGTACAGAAAGCACAAGTCGGTCCACAGCCGCAAAATAAAAGTAGAGGAAATGTTGGGTGGGACTTGTTGAGGTCCAAAAAAACGAAGAATAACAAGTAAAGCGTAAATGCTAGGAGAAAGAGGGGAAATCAGCCTTGGATTGTTTTGTGCGGAAGTCCGGCTGGGGACCGGATTCAAAAAGAGTCTTGTGGAGATCCTCATAGAGGACGGACGTACCGTCGTTGCACGCTATTCAAATTTTTAGTAAATTATATAAAGGCTAAAACAACAGACAACCATACGGTGTAATGTTACAGCAATAAACACAACCACCATGGCACTGTGCGAGTGAGACCAAAAACGCCGGCCATACGCGCTCTTACAACTAGCGCCATTAGTTTATACAGTAGCCACCGAGGAAAATTCAAAATAAAATTCTAAAAAATAAACAATAAAATTACAAGTCAGACAAAATTCTCACAACTTAACTAATATAATCGACAGTATCCAAGAACGACAAACTTAATCGCCATCAATTGGCAATTATATTCCTGAAAACTGACAATGAATCATTATAGATTATACGGAAATTTTGAGAATCAGTACGTTTGTTTACAGTGTCATGAACTTTGATCCACACCATATCACTAACATTTCTTTTAAACCAATTACTTTCACTACATCCAAGACCTCTACATTTCCATAATCAAAGACATGACCTAAATCAAAATAATGAGCAGCTAACGCCATTTTGTTTTCATCCAAGATCTTAGTATTTCTACAACTATTAATATGTTGGCTAACTCTATTCTTCAGGTACTGTTGGTTTGGTCAATGTGTCAGTTGAGAGATCTGGTGAGTGGTTTGTTACGAACTGGTATGTGAAACCATCTAGTTCGGTCAGGATCTTGAATCATGTTTCTAATCATCCAAGATCTCAATAGATAGGTATGATATATGGCTTACTGGATAGAATGTCCAGGCCAAGCAGTGAGAAGTGTCATGATGAAAATTACTATAGAATTGAGCGTCTATTACGAAGTAATGGCTATCCGGGATCCTTAATTCTTGCAACAATTAACAAGTTTAAAGAGTGGCTAGGAAACAATGTGTCGAGTCGCGTTAGAACTAATAATTTCATTAGTTACTGTCGGTTTCCGTTCGTGCCAGATCTGTCATATAGAGTAGGCAGATGCTTTCTGGGTACAAATGTAAAGTTGACATTCTATAATGTTCGGAAGATCAACTCGCTGTACACGAGGTTGAAAGATCCTATATCCCGTGATCTTAGAGCAGGTGTGACTTATAAAATCCCTTGCTCGTGTGGTCTGTGTTTCATTGGCCAAACCAAACAGTACCTAAAGAATAGAGTTAGCCAATATATTAATTGTTGTAGGAATACTAAGATCTTGAATGAAAATAAAACAGCGTTAGCTGCTCATTATTTAGATTCAGGTTGTAACGTAGATTTTTTCTAGCGGTAGATCTTTACGACAAATTATAATTGACTACGTTACACTTCGTCCATCTCACCCATCTCTCGATCCTCCAGAAACCCCGACAGACGCCGGCCGACTTTTGTTTCACCGGTTTCGGCAACCGGAATACGATAAACTTAATTTTTATATTCCTAGAAGACCAAGAGCGGCTTTAACGGTAACGGAATACCTCGGTGTCGCTCAGTTATGCTGGTTATGGAGAAAGGGTCGTGATTCGGTCTCTCAGAGGAAGTAATTTCATTACAAAACGGAACTAAACGATAGCTAGTACACTAGTGGGTACTCCCAAACTAATACTCAACCTTCTTAATCGAAAAATAAACTAAATCGATATCAAAAATATCGCGGAAGCAGTCCCAAACGAACACGAAACAAAGACAATGGCTCGGGCCATTCGTCTACAGTAACGGCACGCGTTAGGCACGCCAGCTCCGATACGAGAGACTAACTCAGCTCTCAAACACGATGCTCACTCAACGAGAGCTCGCAACCGATTCCGTTGACGGTACACATCTAACGCTGCCTAGCAGCGACGGTACGTCCGTCCTCTATGAGGATCTCCACAAGACTCTTTTTTAAACCGGTCCCAAGCCGGACTTCCACACAAAACAATCCTTACTCCTTCACTACTCCAGCCAGACTTCCACACAAAACAATCCTAACTCATTCACTACTCCAGCCAGACTGTCTCTCACCGTACCCCTACTACATTCATACCACCTGCTACATGCACTCAACTCACTTCCACTCTACTCTCAGACACACATATCCCCACAGTCATTCCTTCATTCACACAACTAGCGTCCCAGACGTACCAGTGATTCCGCTCCACTGGGAGCTCAGACAGCACTCGCAACTACCCTCGAGCATCCAGCAATCGAAGCCTGTCAACCGCATGAGCCTGCCAAAACTCCCGTACTTCGGGGCGACGACATTTCAATCGCTCCTCTGTGCTAATCACCTCACTCCAAGAGGCTGGACCTGAGTTCAGTCGTCGGTAACTGACTGGGAGACACGTTACATCGGTCACTTTTCCGCAGTGCAGCTCAACATCCTCGAGACAACTAACTTACACACATTCACGATAGTCTTCAATAATACAACGTTACTGTACTCACCCAACATAAACTAGGAGACATCACGGTACTCATACAGCTCTATTAAAATTGGTGGATGATATTCGACAATCTATGGATAATAATAAGCTAACTCTTCTAGTGCTCTTTGATTTAACAAAAGCTTTTGATTATGTGGATCACAAAGATACCCTGATCAATTTAGTGAAATTAGGCTTCTCATTCAACACAATCAAATGGTTTTATTCATACTTAACTAATAGAAGCCAGTCGGTGATTGATAATATGGGTTCACCTGCGGAGTTTTTAAATACCACGTCTGATGTTCCGCAAGGCTCAGTATTAGGTCCTATTTTATTTCTTATAATAATGAATTCAGTTGCATCTCGATTGGCTCACTGTAAACATGGTCTATTTGCGGATGATAAATTTATTTATCTCCACTTTTATGCTCATCAGCTGCATGATGCAGTTCCTAACGTCACTTCAGATGCTCAAGCAGTTGCTGACTGGGTGAAAGATCATGGTTTAGAGATTAATTTGAACAAAACTACTGTCATGATACTGGGTATAAATAGTAAATTAAAAATGATTCATCGTGAAAGCCTACCACCCATCATTGTAAACGGTATTCCATTGCCATATACTGATTCGACAAAGTGTCTGGGACTACATGTTTCTAGTAATCTATCCTGGAACTTGCATGTGTCAAAAACTGTTAGTACAATAAACTCAGCTTTATATAGCTTAAAATTACGCAAAAATATTTATAGTACTGATATAAAGAGGTTGTTAGTTTCCGCAACTATTCTACCCCTAATAGACTATTGCTCTATAGTATTATCCGATGCGACGTATGATAATAATCGTAAATTGCAAACTGCCATGAATTCTGCTATTCGTTTTATTTATAATTTAAAACGCGACGAGTATATCTCACCGTATAGACATAACCTAGGTTGGCTATCAATTAAAAGCCGTCGCATTTACTATCTCTCTTGTTTCTTTTAGAAATTGTTAGATGTTAATAAGCCCTGTTATTTGCGAGACTTGTTTGTTGATATTACTGGTGTAAGGCGTGCCGATCGTTTAGCTGCGAAGAAAAATAATGTGAAATTCAAAATGCCGAACTTTGCAACAACTTTGAATATTCATTTGTAGTTACAGCAATTCGGTTATGGGAAGAATTACCATCGGAAATTGTATATGCAAGTAGTATTGAAATTTAAAAAAATAAAATGTATGATTATTTATTTAATTTAGATGTTTGAGCTTTAATCTAGAATTTTTCTGATTCATATCTTAAATCGTAGATTTAAGCTCTTGAATAAACTCTATATTAGACGATTAAAATGTTAATAATACTAAGACTATTTGGTATTAACTTGTGAAATTATAAACCACTATAAATCTTTAATTTTGTTAATTTTTGAAACTATAAATCATTATAAATCTTTAAATATTAATTGTTCATTATTACTCATTTAATTATAAACTGTAAATTATTAATCACTCATCATTGGTTGATATTGATGGTTTATAGACATATAGAAATTGAAAGGTTCTTAGAAAATAATTATATTCTATAATTTGTAATTTAAATTTACCATTCGGCAACTTGCCTTGGCATAAAAATAAACAAATCTAAATCTAAATCTAAACTCACAATATTACTCAAATACACTACTACTGTAACGCTACATAAAATGTAACGTTACAAGATCATGTCTTTGATTATGGAAATGTAGAGATCTTGGATGTTGTGAAAGTAATTGGTTTAAAAGAAATGTTATTGATATGGTGTGGATCAAAGTTCATGACACTGTAAACAAACGTACTGATTCCCATAATTTCCGTATAATCTATAATGATTTATTGTCAGTTTTCAAGAATATAATTGCCAATTGATGGCGTTTGTCGTTCTTGGATACTGTCGATTATATTAGTTAAGTTGTGAGAATTTTGTCTGACTTGTAATTTTATTGTTTATTTTTTAGAATTTTATTTTGAATTTTCCTCGGTGGCTACTGTATAAACTAATGGCGCTAGCTGTAAGAGCGCGTATGACTGGCGTTTTTGGTCTCACTCGCACAGTGTCTTGGTGGTTGTGTTTATTACTGTGACATTACACCGTGTGGTTGTCTGTTGCTTTAGTCTTTATATAATTTATAAACATATTCAATTTATAAATTGGGATAAGTGAGTCAGAGGATGTCAATACATTCAATGTATATTGTTGCGCATTTTAAATCAAGGTAAATTTTTATTGTGTTGCGGTAAATATTACTGTATTGCCATGTAACGGTTGTAACAGTTTTGCTTTCCTGTTCAATTGACCCCTAATCAGTTTATAAGCAAGCTAAAAATTCTACAATAAACTACCAAAATTATTATTGCGCCACCAGGTTTATTATCACGGTTCCTGGAACCGGTCCAGAGCTGAGAAATCTTATCTTAGAGTAGAGAGAGTGGAGAAAGGTGCTGTTGAATAATAAATAATTAATTAACAAATTGGGCCAATATTTATTAACAATAAAAAATAACAAGTTTAACAATTTAAGTACTCACTCACGCACACTATAATCACTCAAAACTATAGCCTAACTAACCGCTAACCAGGACCAACTTAAAACTATAGCCTAACTAACGGCTAACCAGAACCAACGAATTACTCTGCGCAAAGACTGCAGTGCAACAGAGATCGTCTAGCCTAACTAATGGCTAACCAGAACTAAACCATTTTTAACACAAGCCTAACTAACGGCTAACCAGAACGAACGAATTACTCTGTGCAAAGACTGCAGTGCAACAGAGATCGTCTAGCCTAACTAACGGCTAACCAGAACCAACTTAACACTATTAACACTCTCTATCACACATTACCCATACTATTCTTCACACACATAACCCGCACTTATAAAAATTGATTTTATTTTTGTTAATTTAAAAATTAATTTAAAAATCTGCCGACATAGTATTGTTCCGTCCGAGAATTATTTTTGATAATTACTTTAATCACAATAGTAATTTTAATAATCAAATTCAAAATTTATTAATATAAAATTAACGATGAGAATTAATTAATTATAACCAAATTTTTTGGTGAAATTCTTCAACATGATATAACTAAATTCTGTGACTTAATGTTCACGCTGATAATTATTAATTTTCAGTAATTTTAATTTGACTAAAAATCCACGAACTTAAGCCCATATTAATTAATTAACACGTGATAAAATAATTCACAATATAAATATCTCAATTAATATTTCTGATATAAATTTGACAAAATTCCATGTAAAAATTTTCTTTCATAAAAATCGACAAAAGTCGACACACTCAAACTTTGATTCTAAAACATTCGCTAGTTCGGCTATTTTGACCTTGGGTGTTTGGAATTACTGCGACGCAAAAGTACCCAACAAACGGAAACGGATTGGCGCTCAATGCGATTCAATCCGATTTAATGCGTTTTTTGAAACGGATTGAATCGTATTGGAAAGTATAGAATCGGATAGGGCAAATTAGAAGTAGAAGTTGAATTGACCGACAGAGTCGACAGTCTAGTCGAGAAGTGAGTTTTCTGCAAAAAATCAACCCTTAAGTCTTAAAAATTTGGCGATTGGTGCATTGGATTCAGAATTTAATTCTGAGAAAGAGTTATTTTTTAATTTATGCGCCATTAAAAATTTCATTTGTTATAAACAAAAAACGAAATGGAAAAAAGGGAGTCTCCATTTTATTGCTATAACTTCAAAAATATAAAAGATATCTGAAATTTGAAAAAAGATCCTAAAAGAATAGAAAATTTTAGTAAAATAAGTCTCGACTCAAGCGTCGCTGCCAAGCAACGTATGCAACACAAAATAATTATTTTATAACATTCAATATTAATTTAAAAATCTGAATGAATTATAATGTCATCTAGACATTTGAAGGAATATAGCCCCGCCAAAAAAAAAATTTTTAGCTTGATTTTTGTTTCAGTTATTCAATTGTTGATTAACTAATTTTTCGTAGACTTGAGTTTTGATAAAATCTCTTAAAAAAGTTAAAAAAATGTATCTATAAATTTTTTTCCTCTTAAGAGCTCTTGCTATATAAATAATAAACAAGACCCCGTAGTAAAAGTATATAAAAGTTTTTTTGTTGATCCCCTACCCGAAAATACGCACTTTCTGGCAGCTCTTCGCTCCAGAAAGTACGATTTTTGTGGCTTACTTGAATTACAGCGCGCTCTGGCGGACTACGTTTTTTTTTCTGGCTCGCTAGTACAATAGCTATATTTACAAGTATGCTGTTTACTATATTCATTCGCTTGTCAAACTTTTGGAGGTTGTGAAAGTGCGAAAGTGTTAATGGCCAGTTGTGCTAATAATATTGATATGGATGATTCATCATCTGATGATTCCTTGGACGAGGAGGAGGTTTTGAGGAATTTTGATCAAGAAGCTCAAGAAATTGACCGCACCAAGAAAATTTATTAATTTATGTATTTTTTATTCTCAATTTTACATTTCAGGATTTAATGATCGTGCAACTAATTGTAAATTATTGATGATATATTTTTTTAAGCCCGCCCCGACCAGCGAAACCTCGGCTTCGCCTCGGCTCTGCAAAAGTCGGGCGGCGCCCCCCCCCTCCCGCGTGTTTCCGTATTTTCGGATGGGGATCAAGAAAAATGGTATACAAGCCATGGCCAAAAAGTTAGATGCTCTAACGCATGGAATATAGATGCCGAGGCGAAGCCTCGGCATCTATATTCCATGCGTTAGAGCATCCAACTCTTTGGCCTAGGGTCGTAATATACTATTCGTTTGTTTATTATGATTTTTCGAAGTAATGAAAAATTGAAATATCCGGCTAATGTCATAAAAAAAATTTTTTTTCCTTCATTTTTAATTTGGTTGTTTTTGTATCAACATATTGCGTTTAATAGCTTGGCTAAAAAATTTTTAATGTTAATTATTTAAAAATTTGTTATAAACAAATAGACAAGTCGAATAGAAGCGGCAAAATGGCCGAGCGGGCTCATTATATCGTTAGTTCATTCGTACATGATGCCGTGAGGCGAAGGTTCGAGCCCCGACGATTATTAGAATAGTTCCAAACCAACCATCGGGGGTCGCTCCGGTAGCCGACTTGTACTGGCATGGGTTTTCTCTGTGGTTTCCCCATCGCCACTATTCCAACAAGCCATTCGAAAGAGGTGAGGAATAGGGTGAATACAGTACAGGAAGCACAAGTCGGTCCACAGCCGCAAGAGATACGCAGTAATTATAAAAATTTGAAAGAGCAGGTTGTGATATCTATGTGCGAAATTGAAAGGCAGAAACTTGAACGCAGTGAAAAATTTGAAAGAAATTCGAACACAGTGAAATAGAAAGAGGCAGTATAATAAAAGTGGAAAGTCGATGAAAATGTTGATAATAAGAGTTGAAAGATTGTGTTTATAATATAAAAGCTGGTAGCATATGTTGATAATAGAGAGTTGAGAAAAGACTATATGTGGAGACGCTGAGACAATCAGTCTTGTAAAAACCAGAAAAACGGTATACAAATAAAACTCATAATAATAATAATAGACAAGTCGAATAATTTGAAAAAATTTTTTTTATCATTTTATTGTCTTAATGAAATAATGATTTTTAAAAGAAAATTTTTTTTCTCACCTCCGGGCGCATTTATCCACTATTTTAATTATTTATTGAGAAATAATTTATTTTCTTAGAAATCATTATTTACAAATCTCAATATAATTATGAAAAAAAATATTTTTTTATTTAAATTTTCATTGTTTACTTTATAAACAATTTGTTATAAACAAATTTACATTTTCGTTTTATTTTTTTTCTTAATAAAAGTACTATTTTTAGTTCCTGATTTCAGGGCGAAATTGAGTTCTACGGAGGTTCATACGGCGCATTCATCAACAACACTAGAAGACATCTACTGATCATGCCAGAACGCTAATAAATACAATTAATCCTTTTTTTTTAACTTCTACCTTCTCCATATCTAGCACTTGCAAGTTTACTCTTGATTTTCAATTGTTATTTTATCTGTCCCCCTCACCATCATGTAATTAATGTAATTAATATTAATTTAATATTATTTGATTCAATTTATCTTATAAATTTAATATTATATATCTTATATCTTTGATGAATATTGCCGCTTGGCGTAAAATGAATAAATAAATAAATAAATAAATGAATAAATTAATTAGAATAAAAAAAAAATTAGGAAAACGGTTCACCCTAAAGGCCATCCCTGTAACTTCCCGCTAATTCCATACCTGAGCGCTTAAAATTGTACTTATGACATTTTTGAGATTTTTAAGCTCAAAATATAATTTATGTGATACTTTGAGCTCACTGAGTTCGAAGAGATAATATTTGGATGCATTTGAGCTCTCCCAGCTCAAAAGTCTGATAGAAGTTTCATAGAACACTATTTTTGGATTTTTCAAATCGCAATAACTTTTGAATGGATCAACCGATTTTCACGCGGTTGACGGCATTCGACGCAGTTTTATCATCCTCATAAGTGATTTTCAGGTTTTGATTGATCAAATCGAAAATTTTAGAGTAATCCCGAAAAAACACTTTTTTCAATTTTATATTAGGACTAGAATTTGAATTTGCGCGCGCAAGCGCGCGCCTTGACTATAGAGTTTGCATATATTTTCATGCTTATGATGATATATTCAACCAATCACATCACGAATAGTTTGGTCAACATATTACTATACCATAATTCTCATCTCAATTTTATATTAAGACTAGAATTTGAATTTGCGCGCGCAAGCGCGCGCCTTGACTATAGAGTTTGCATATATTTTCATGCTTATGATGATATATTCAACCAATCACATCACGAATAGTTTGGTCAACATATTACTATACCATAATTCTCATCTCAATTTTATATTAAGATAAATATATACACATATATGTACATACATATATAAACTTTTGAACTATATACATTTTCCGACTCAGCTCGACGAGTAAAGTCGAAATATAGTAAAATTTTTTAAAAGCTCCGTCATGAGGACCAATGCAATAGTTAGATTTCTATGAAATCTACCAAAAAAAGGGGGTTTTGGTTTTTTGCGAATATCTCAAAAAGTATATAAAATTTTTGAAATTTGAAAAAAGATGCAAAAAGAAAAAGAAATTTCCTAACAAAAAGTCCCGCCTCCCGGAACTTTAGGATCAATATTTATAATTTTTCTAGAGGGTTGAAAATACGGCCGAAAACGGGAACTCTCGCTTGCGTAAGCTCCGCCCACTTCGGACCTTTAATGAGAAAATATTATTTAAACTTATTAAATATGAAAATTAAGAAATTAAAAAATTCAGGCACCTACAGAATAGATCAATAAATAATAATCCGGCGATTAAAAATTTTTATCGCGATTTCTCAATTAATTATCCATTAATTAATTAACAATTTTTTGTAGCACGAACATCAACATTGAAAGTGCGATAGTTGTTAAACTATAAATCTGGGATTTTTTTCCTTTCATGAAACTATTTTACAAAAGCTATAGAATAGATTCCCGTTGGAAATATTAAGAAAATGTTAATTTTTCCATTGTTATTAACAATTTACTCAAGTTAATAATTATCAACCTTGATTAAACATTGAAAAAAATATTTTTCTTTTAATATTGCTATTGGTCCGTTTTCTTATGATCATAAGCTACTCAAAAATGATTTTTAATAATTTTTATCACATATTATTTAAAAAATTGCTATAAACAAATTTGTTGTTTATAAGATAATCAAAAAATTTTTTTTGATAACACAATCTTTAATGTAAATTATGACTTAAAAAAAAAAAAAACCGTTTCTTAAAAAAATTTTTTAACGCCTAAAAACGCATTTGTTAATTAACTATTTTTTTTTATTTGACTATTTTGTTGTAACCGGTATATTCAAACTCAAATATAACCTTCACAGCATTATTTTCGAATTTGAAAAATGCTAACCGTAAGATGGACGGTGTGGCTTAATGTATATAGGATAAACGAAAGTGCAATTTAGTATAGACCGGATAGCTCAAATAGTAGAGTAGCCGACATGTCATCGGAAGGTTCTGGGTTCGAATCCCAGTCCGAGCTATTTAAATTTTTTCTCGCATATCAACTTGCAAGTTTAAAAAGAATAAGTCCAGAAATAAACCGCGTAGCAGTTGGATTACTAAAGGACTCATTGTCTTTTGTAAAAATAAAGAAATGTTGTACAATCTTTGGAAGCTAGACAAAAATAACATTACATTAAAAAATGAATACAACTCGTACTGCAAAGTACTCAACAAGCTGATTAAATTAGCGAAAATTAATCATGAAAACAATAACATAAAAAAATACTATAATGATAGTAGAAAACTGTGGCGTTTTGTCAATAATAAGATAGGAAAGAAATCTGAAAATACTAGTCACATAGATTACATTAATTGTAATGATGTACTTATTTCGGATAACATTGACATTGCTGATAGTTTTGTATCCTATTTTAGTAATGTAGGAATAAATTTAGCTAGCAAAATACGGCCTCGCCCTATGGAAATTGAAAATAATGTAAAATTTAACGGTAATAGTATTTTTCTTAAACCTACAGATAGATGCGAAATAGAAAAAATTATACTTGAAATGAATGACAAAGCAGGCGGCGTTGATGGGATTAGTTCTAAAGTACTGAAATGCATTGCGTGTGATATTAGTTTACCCCTAGAATATATTTTAAATAAATGTATAAATTATGCTATATGGCCTTCTGCCTTGAAAAAAGCGGATATAATCCCAATATTTAAATCAGGTGACAAACATCTAATATCTAATTATAGACCTATCTCACTTATTTCTAACTTAGCTAAACTATTTGAAAAGATTATTTACTCCAAACTTTATAATTTCTGCATTTGTAACAGTTTGATCTCTGATAAACAATTCGGTTTTATGAAAAACAGAGGTACTAATGATGCTCTTATTTTTACTTCTAATTTCATTTACAATAATATTGATAAAAATATTCCAACAGTACTGGCGTTTTTAGATCTCGCGAAAGCATTTGATACTGTCAATCATAAAATTTTACTAGATAAATTATGGAGAATTGGGATACGTGGTATTCCTCACCAACTTATTGTAAACTACTTGTCTAATAGATCTCAATGTGTAAAAGTTAATAATTTTATTAGTGCTACTTTGCCAGTCAAAGTTGGCGTTCCTCAAGGTACCATTCTTGGTCCATTATTATTCTTACTATATATCAATGATATATTCAATGTACTCCCCAAAGATGCTTTAGTATCGTACGCTGATGATACGGCAATTTTTTGCTCAGGGAAAAGTTGGGATGAAGTCAGAACAAAATTAACAAATTGGCTTACTCGCATAGAGTATTGGCTTGAAGTAAATCAGCTATCACTAAATATAGATAAATCTACGTACATCACTTTTGGTAGTTATAAAGACAGTATTCCCAGTTTTTTCCAACTTAGTATTAATAACAAAGAACTTAAACGAGTTGAATTCTGTAAATATCTGGGACTCTATTTTGATTCTCATATGAAGTGGAATAAACATGCCATGGAATTAATCAAGAAAATAAAGTACTTCTCTTTTTTATTCTATAAATTAGCTTATTTACTTCAACCTAATGCTCTAAAATCAATATACCATGGTCTATTTGAGAGTATTATAAACTATGGTATTACTGCCTGGGGAGGAGCATACAATAATTCTATAAAACCTATAATCTCTTTACAGAACAGACTAATTAATAAAATAAATACAACTAATAAACTTGTAACACCTTTAAATATAAAGCAGGCTTTCATAACCAATAGTATGACGTACTACTTTTCAGAATGTAAAAAGTTATTTGCGGAAAGATTGTCAAATACCAGAACTAGACAGCTAATATTACCTAAAATCAATAAATCAATAAGCTCAAAAAATGCATACTATGTTGCTATTAAATACTATAATAAATTACCGTTCAATCTAAAAAATTTAAATGTTAAACCTAAATGTATTCGCAAGAAAATTAGTTTATGGATTCGTGGAAATTCGATTTAATATATCTTAATTTATTGTATCTTTTTTTTCTATGTATGATATGTTGAAGCTTTGTACTGTGTTTTCTTTCTATATTTTGTATTTTACATATTGTATCACAAACTTAACAAACTACTATGTATATTCTGGTTCTATGCACAGGTGTACTGCACCTCGATAGATCGTGCCGGAATTGAAACTAAACTAAAATAAACTAAAAAAATATTCTATACACTCACATTAAGAAGTTCCTCTCCTTAATCCTTTCTCAAACCTTTCCCACCAAAATATCCTGTTACGTGAATGTTGGAACGCTTCAAGTAATAATTATCCGTAACTCCTATTCTTTCCCGCTTCACAGCATTATTTTCGAATTTGAAAAATGTGGAACGCTTTTGAATTTTTGAATTTGAAACATTTAAATGAGGATGTATTTGATCTCAAATTTGTGATAAATTACAAGAAATTACAACAAGCAAGTAGCAAATCACAACACGAGCAAGTAGCAAATCACAACATGCAAGTAGCAAATCGCAACAAGCAAGTAGCAAATTGCAACAAGCACGTAGCAACAAGCAAGCAGCAAATCGCAACATGCAAGTAGCAAATTGCAACAAGCAAGTAGCAAATCTCAACGAGCAAGTGACAAATTGACTACGAATTACCACTTCCTACTCCACTGTGATGCTAACAGATGCTAACAGAAGAGGAGGAAAGTGAGGTGGACCGAGAACTCCGCTGTCCATCTTACAGCAACAAAGAAAGTATATTTCTGATGTATTTGATCTCAAATTTGTGATAAATTACAAGAAATTACAACAAGCAAGTAGCAAATCACAACAAGTAAGTGACAAATTTACTACGAATTACCACTTCCTACTCCACTGGGATGCTAACAGATGCTAACAGAAGAGGAGGAAAGTGAGGTGGACCGAGAACTCCGCTGTCCATCTTACAGCAACAAAGAAAGTATATTTCTAATGTATTTGATCTCAAATTTGTGATAAATTACAAGAAATTACAACAAGCAAGTAGCAAATCACAACAAGTAAGTGACAAATTTACTACGAATTACCACTTCCTACTCCACTGGGATGCTTTTTTTGTATTTATCATCGAATAAATATTTACTCATCTTTTTATAAAATGTTCTTTCTGATTCTAAAAAGATGGTCAGTGAAAGGCATACCTAATAAAATTTAAATTCAGTTATAATAATAATAATCCACTTTTTACTTGTATATATTGGGCATATTTTCACAAGGCCAAGTCGATGGCAGCCGTCGCTCAGCGACTGTGCTGCCGTCTTTTATGGGTACACTGTACTCATTGGACCCCAGCGCATCCATCACTATATTATTCAAATTTTTTTCCTGCGTTCGAGTTTTTCTTTCCTGCATTCAAATTATTATAATCACATATCTGTTCTCACTTTCAAATTCTTGCACATATCTTTCTTTATTCGCCATGCGGCTGTGGACCGACTTGTGCTTTCTGTACTGCTTTTACCCTATTCCTCACCCCTTTCGATCGGTTGTTGGAATAGTGGCGATTGGGAAACCACAGAGAAAACCCATGCCAGTACAGTTCGGCTACCGGAGTGACCCCCGACGGTTGGTGTTGGAACTATTCTAACAACCGTCGGGGCTCGAACCCTCGCCTCACAACATGATGTGCGACCGAACTACCGGGATAATGACTTAGTCCGCTCGGCCATCATGCCGCTTAAATTCAGTTATAATATAAAATCAAAAGTAAATTTCAAAAGTCAAGTGGCGTCCCTCCAGAATGATGCAATTGATAAGAGCTTAACATAACTTATGTTTATTATCGGAATTCAAGTGTTCAAACATTAATATTGAGATTTCTCATATTCGCTGGGTGCGTAAAACATAGTGGGGGACACAAAACTGATGTCAGCGCCCGCTGCGGACAATACAGAACTGAGGGTGGCTCTTTATTACTAAAGGCTTTGAAAATATCACGTCTGTCAGTTTAATTAAATAAATAAAATAAAATGGGTCATCAAAGTTGTTATGTAGTTGATTGCAAAAATACTAGTAGAAATAGCAATTGTAAATTTTATAAGTTTCCGGTTCCCAATTGGAAATTAAATCAGCGAGAAAAATGAATAGCTGCTGCTCAACATCTCTCACATGTTCAGCCAAGACTAAATTTTTACCCTTTCTTTAAGTTTCTGGTTAAAAAATAATATTATGGCTAACAGATTAAAAAATTTTTAGCTTGATTTTTGTTTAAGTTATTCAATTGTTAATTAACTAATTTTTCGTAAACTTGAGTTTTCATAAAATCTCTTATAAAAGTTTAAAAAACGTGTCTATAAATTTTTAACTTTCCGCTAAGAAAATTGAAAATTTTCAAAAATCGGGAAGTTATTGGTTTCACCCCGTTTTTCGAAAATCGAGTTCTCATCAGATCTTGACGTTTTGAGGTCCTAGGAAGCTTCCCTGAATGTTTTCGCGATGATGCCTGTATATAAATTAGGGTGTGCCAAAATGTAACTTCCGTGAGAAACCTTTTAAAATTCAAATTTTGAGTTCCGCTTCTTACAACAGCCGATTTTGACCGGTCTGGCGGCGATCGACGTGGTTTTTTGATGTTCCGATCTGATAAGTTTTTGAAATCGATCGGCAAAGCCGTTTAAAAATTATACCAAAAAACTACATAAAAAAAAATGTTTTTTTACATTTTTTCACGGTTTATTTGAGATCTCTCGAAATCTGTCGGTCCGACTGGTGTTCAAAACCTAAGTTTGGTCGAGCCCATTCGAATGGCGCCAACCGCGATGAAATCGGTCAAACCGTTCGAAAGTTATAGGAGGTTTACATACTTACACACACAAAAATACATACAGACATAGTGACACCCTCGTGGGGATAGTCAGGAAAGCTTCCTGTGACCTTCAAACGTCGAGATCTGATGAAAACTTGATTTTTGCAAAACGGGGTAAAACCAATAACTACACACACACGCGCGCGCGGGGGGTAGTCAGGGAAGCTTCCTGTGATCTTAGAACGTCGAGATCTGATGAGAATTTGATTTTTGCAAAATGGCCCGGGTAAAAAAACTTATATATAATTATATATACGTATATGTTATTATATATTACTTATATATAATTATATATGTGTATATGCAATTATATATAATTGGATGCAGTATTTTTTAATAATTATATATAATCATATACAATTACAAATGATTATATGTAATTATGTATAATTATATATAATTGGATGCAGCATTTTTTAATAATTATATATAATCATATATAATTATATATTATTGCATATAATTATATATGATTATATATAATTAGATGGAATATTTTTTTAATGATTACATATAATCATATACAATTCCATATAATTATATATAAATAGATATAATCATATATAATTGTATATAGTTCTATAGAATTGTACAAAAGTTACAAACATTATTATATACAATTATATGAAATTATATATGATCATATCAAATTGTATATAATGATATGTAAACTGATAAAAGGATTTATTAACTATTAGAAATTTAATTTGTTTGAAGACAATTATTTAATTTATTAAATTTTAATAAATATTTTTTAACATTAAATGAATATTCATTTCGGAGGAAAGTACATTTATTAATAGTTAATAAATATTTTTTAATAGTTAACAAATATTTACTAAAAGTTAATAAACATTTTGTTGTGAATTTGTTTTACTTGCAATGTCACATGATATGAAGATTGCTCATAAACAAAAATCATCTTTATAAATTATTTGCTTTAATTATATTATATTATAATAACGTTTATTGTAATATACCGAATTCTATTACAGCTTATAATTATTTTTTATATTTTTAAATAATAAAAACGTTAATTTATTTAGTGATTCGAATTATTATCATGTATTCCAGCTATCGAGTTATAAAAAATTTCATGAGAAAATTACTATTTTTGCTTTTGATTTTAAATAAATATTTGTTAACTGTTAACAAATATTTATTAACATTTAATAAATTGTATTTAATAATTAATTTATTAACTGGTAATAAATATTATTCAAATCCCATGATGTTAAAAAATCACTTATTAACAGTTAATAAAGCTTATTAAATATAAACAAATCCTTCTATCAGTGTAACTATACGAAAATCATATATAATTATATATGAATCATATATAATTGTATATAATTTTTTTTATCTTACAGTCTGCTACTCCAATGATTAATAATCTATTAATATATAGTATTTTGTGGATAAAATAATAGGAACTGTAGTAATTAAGGTTACTTATAAAAATTGATTATGTATACGATTTGCATTACTTCTAGTTACTTCAAATTCTGTTTTACTAGTAAGTCTCGTAGGTAAACAGGTAGCGTGTCAGTCTTCCAATCGACAGGTTCCCGGTTCGATCCTCGCGCGCGGCAAGTTTATTTTTTTTTTTTTTACAGAAATAATTATATATAAGTCTATATAATTATATATAATTATATAGGGCCATTATTTATATATAATTATGTATAAGTATATATAATTATATATAATCTTTTTTACCCGGGGGGGTAAAACCAATAACCAAGTTTTGTAAAAGTTGCCCCATGAGGACGGCTGCAATAGTTAGATTTCTATGAAATCTACTAATTAGTGGTAAGTTTCAAAGGAGGACTGCAAAATTAACCGCTTTTTAGTTTTTTTTCTCATTACAGAAGTGTAAAAACCGCGTTGTATGAATTTTAACGAAAAATAGCTATCAAACTGCATCGAGAAATTTGTTCTATAGATTCTTATGAGTACCTGGCTTCGTATGAGATACGAAAATAATTTTTTCAGCTTCGAAATTTTATATGTTGTTCAAAAATCTACGTCCCGAAAAAACTAATACATATTTCTATCAAAATTTCCACTTTAAAAATAACATCACATTATTTTTTGATAAATTTAATTTTTCAAAAGTTATTCAACAGTGAAATAAACCCCACAGTTTCTTTTCAAATTTGCTTACTTTAAAAAACTACTGATTGAATTTTTCGACACATCCATTCTTAGACCATCTACTATATTACAATGAGTAATTTTAATGCGTTAAGAACTATTTTTTTATTTCTAACCGTAGTTGTATCTTTCAAGATCATTCACAAACAATTTATTACAATACATTTATTAGAATACCATATTTAGACAAAATTGTTTAATACATGTTTAAAATGTTTTCTAACAGTTGAAAACAAAAAAATAATATTTTTTGACTGATAAAAATTATAAAATTAATATTACCTGAAACTATTTTTATTAATATTTTCAGAATAATAATACAGAAAAATAAGTTTTTTTGTGAATTAATTAATTAAATTAATTATTTATACTTCTTATGGTTAACTTTATCTCAAAGTTGTGAAAAGACAGCACATAAAATCTTTGAAATAAAAAAAAAAAAAAATACTCGATTGTGTAAGTGAAGTTGAAAAAATAATAAAAGTAGGTAAGAAAGAGTGAAGTATATAAATGAGTGAAAGAACAGAGGATAAAATAAAATGGGGGTGTCGCTGAGTCACGTAGCGGTAGCTTCGTTTGTGTAAAAATCAGTCGGCAGTCGTTTGTCGAACGTTACCACACCCGTTATAATTTGAAACCACAATTTTATACTATAGAAGGTCTACAAAATATTCTCCTTGTCATATCGAGTAGTTCAATTTTATTATTTTCGTTTTATTCATTAATGGTAATACTAAGATTCAATAGTTATAAAAAAAAATATTGCTTCTGGTAAGCCAACAAAGAATTTATAAGCACTAAGGTACGAATTTTTTCTCTTAAATTTTAATTATTTTCGAAATATACTGATTGTTATTCATCGTGAAAATTTCACGTCAATTTTCTCCGGTCATACGCATTATTTTTAATAATAGTACATATTAATAAACGACCATTATAGCTCAGGATTATTGCTCATTATAATTTCGGTTTTAAGTCAAAGAATATATAATATATCTAAACAAACTCATGTGTGACATTATAAAATATAACAAAGGTTTAATGCAAAAAATACTATCAGTCATAGTCGAATGACTGGAGCGCTAATTTAAAAAATTTTGTAAGAAATACATTTTCTCAATTAAACAACAGTAATTTCTTTCGATTAATCGTACATAAAATTTACGTTGTTGACATTTACTAGCTTATAAATTTTTGATTGAAATAGTGAAAAATGTTAAAAAAATTCCATGAATATCCTGTCATTCGAAAAATTGAAATCATATTAATAAAAATTAATATTATTTTGTATGAAAAAAAAAATAACGTAATTGAAAAAACCTTGATTAAACAAACTTTCAGAAAATTTAAACTGATATGGTGTGGTAGATTTCGAGAAATCTTAAAATTTGATCTAAGAAAAAAATTTTTTTGAAACATCTTCTAAATTATTGTACTGTTCAATTTCAAAGCCCGGTCAGCTAATCTACTCAAAAAACACGCCCGATTATTAACCAACGCTGTATAAAATGCAGAAATTTAACTTTTTTTTTTTATACTTAAAAAAAGATAATCTCGAAATTTTATCCAAAAACATGAGAGCCAAAATTTTTTTTCAGATAACATCGAGGCGATAAGCCATTATTTAGGAGAATACTCAAAAAACCAAGGATCATCTGATAATATTACCGTAATTATTGTATTTTTAACACCTCCAAATCAAATTGTCAAGAAGCAATTAGATGCTCATTCTCTATCCACGGATGTGAATACAATCAACATGGAAGTAAATAATCGACATATGTCAGATCCCAATTCTCAATGTGATGTTGATACAGAATTCATGGAACAACAGTTTTATAATAAAAACGACTCTTCTTTTGATGATAATGCGTCATATGAAAAGCCGTCAACTATAAGTCAAGATGGTAGAACTTTAGAATACGAGGATGGTAAAAATGACGATCTTGGTCCCGAGACAAACGTTGACACTCTCGATGATGCAAGTGACAATTGTACACTTGTTAATGCTTCAAGAGAATTATTTTCAAATGAAAAATCTGATAATAATCTGACTGTGGAAAATGAACGAGGCGATACATTTTTATGTCCTTCAAATAATACAAGTAAGTTATAAAAACTTACATACTTTTATAATTTTCATGATCTTAAAATTTTTTAACTCATTGAATCCATGAGATCTAATTACTTGTTGCGCTCTACAAACTTTCTTGACTATATACCGCATGGTTGGAATCGGTTGATATAATAATTTGTTGAGACGGTTCAAAAGATATCAAGAATTCTTAAAAAAAAATTTTTTCAAGAACGTTACTTGAAATAATTTTTAAATTGCATTTTTTTCCATTTAAAATACTTACATTGAGTACGAATTGTAAATTTTTATGTAAAAGATAGTATATGACACCATACCCCGTTTTAATTAGTGTTAAATTCTGAACCTTATTTTCTTGTATACTTACCATTAAAGCTTATAATTACTCACTTCTTAAAATTTTCTCGTGATTACTAAATTTAAATTATTCTTTCTTATTCTATGACTCACTGAATCACTTGTATAGTAAAATAATATTGTTAATAACCTAACTTTCTAAAATGTTCAGTTTTCGCTTAAAGAACTTTCTCTTGAACAATTTCAAATCGTATCAGTTAGTGAACTTAATGCACTGATTGTCACCATGAAAAAAAAATAGGACCAGGAAATAATTGTAGTCGGCTTCTTATATAGACCAGGTAATGAACTGGCACCAAGATGAGACCAGATTCCTAATAAATATAAAATTTTATCTAGAATGGTATATTTAGAGTAACCATAAGAGAAACTTCCGAAAAATAAACTCTTGTCGAACGATTGATGAAAAACATAAAAAAAAAAAATGTCTTCAAATTCTAAAATTTTGCGACTTATAAGAATAGATAAAAAGATATTGCTATAAGAGACTGATATTTTGAAAAATTTCATTAACTCAAACGTATAGAACTCCAGATTTTTCGTTTCTCGAAAATTTTCCAATTATGTTCCACTTTCCTCCTAATCTAGTGATCAAAATTAAATTAATTACCACCTAATATATTCAGATTTCGTATGATCAATCATTACAAACTTTTTTATTGCTATTACAATATTATCTATATCTTAATTTCCTTTTTTTCTCCTTCAATTTTGGGAAGATAAAAAATTAAAAAAACATAGACGTTTTCAACTTTTTTTTTAATTATTCTATTTCTCGTCGTATCTATGATACGATTCATACAAATCATGAAAAATACAGTTTTCAATTGATTTAATAGTTTTTAACCCTAACAAAAATCTGATGTCAATCCGAAAACGATAGTGAAATGTGTCCACAACACAAAATCTAGCCATTTCTATTTCGTTTTTTTTATTTTCTACGTATACTTAAAAATAGATAATTCACGAAAAAAATTTTCACAAAAGTCAATTTTTCGACTTTTTATCATTATGTGAACAAAATTTTTTTAACTAACAATTGACATTGTTAAAAATCTTTTTTTTTATTCGATTTATTTTTTGCGAACATTATAAAGAAAAATTTGAATATCATTTTTATAAATTGAAATATTTAGACCAAATTTCTAAACAATTACCTCAATAAGCTATTTTCATCATTATAATAAATTTAATATCGTTTTTAATAACATCGCTTACCCAATTAAAGAATAATTTTAATTCTTTCTCTTTTTTCCTAAGTATTAAATTAAAAAAAAAAAAAAGTGATTTCTAGAATAAATAGTTTTGAAATAGATAAGGAAAAAGCTCATTTCACACATAGGGTATTAATTATTCAAATTAGTTGTCATTTACATGCATCACACCGATAACAAAAAAATTACTTTATTATGTAATATTTTAATAAAATTTGATGTGATTATTGTAAGGTAATGTTTGCGATTGTGTTCCATTCTTAAATCATTATATTCATTTTAAAGTTGACTTAGAGTTTCGATAATAAAACTTTCCAAATGAAAAAAAAAAAAGTAGTAAAAAAAAATAAATGAATGGAGAGAAATGAATCATTTGAAAACTCCTGGCTTACGCTCATTGAAAAAGGGTATGATTCAAGGTGGGGCGATAATGTAAGATAAAAAAGCAAAGTATTTCTAAAAAAAAATTGTTAAGAATCAGAAAAAAAAATTTTTGAAAATTCATTTTTACAACAGCGTAAAGTCCGAAAAATAATTTTTTTTTTTTTTTTTTTTTTTTTTTTTTTTTTTTTTTTACTTGAATAACAATCTTGAGAATCTTTTATTCTTTAGCACTTAAAAAAAATCACTCCATCAGAAAGCTGAATTTTTCTTACATAAAATGCTATTATTCATTTTTTTTAGAAAAGAATTTAATGAAATAAACGGCTCAAATTTTAAGAAAATTTATCTCTTTACTTTAAAAAAACAAAATCGAATAATAAAGCTATTTATAAATTCATTTCATTCCCAATTTTTTTTTAATTTTTTACAATTTTTTATCAATTTTTTTTACTTTTCGACGGATTGGAAATAGATAAGATAATTTAATTAGAAAAATTGAATATAATAAAGGTTTTATAAATAAAAAGTCTGACTTTCAATTGAAAATTCTAAAAGTTATACATTAATTATTTATTTTTTTTATTTTCGTCATATTAATCATCGAATGGAAAATGTTTTAAAAAAAATTTATCGATGTATTTTTCGATTTTTTCTAGCTGAAAATAGGTGGAGCAAATCTCTAAGTAATTACCCTCTTTTTATATGTATAAAGTAATAATAATACTGACAATTTTAAATAACACTCTTTCTCAAAATTTTAAGACCTTCGATAGAGTTTACACCATGAAAATAATTTTATGTGGTGGAATGACTCATACATACATACGTAGTTATCTATTTACATATGACTCATTCATACATTATTATTGTAGGAATTTCATTGATTCGATTTTCAACTTATAAAAGTATTCATAGTATTGTTTGAAATTTACTGAAAAAATTCAGTTATAATTTTCTATTATAATTCACATTTATATTCTTACTTTTATATAATATAAAACCATAATCTAAATTAAAATATCATAATTTAATTAACTCTAAAAATTAGAAAATTATTGACTTCACGACTATAAGTATAAAATTCTAACAGATGTTCTACAATCTTTTGAAAGTTCGTATATGATTTACAAATTAACAGATTTAATTATCAAAAATTAGTTATCTGACAATTATACACTCCTCTCATGAATCTTCTGAACTGTCAAAAAATGAGTAAAATATTCGAAAGTAGTAAACTAATTAGTAAAAGAAAATAAGTAGTAATTACGAAGAAAAGATAGAAGATGCACTAACTAGTAAGAAAGAAAATTTCTAGCAATAGCACAAACTATATCTTCAAAGGCAACTACATGAATCCACCAATACATGTATCATTCAGAATTTGACAAAATTTAAGTTTCGCGGGCACAAGGGCTTCATTCGATAGTTTGCCATTTTGCGCATGTATGTGAATATAACTACGGGTAATTTTGTAGACCCATACATCTCAGAGACTGGTTTACTTTTTCCAATAGTTTGGTATAGGGTAATAGAGTATAGTGTAGAGTAGTCAGCTTAAAGAATATCGTGGGAACCATCTTCAAGATTAGTGCTACGATTGTTTCGGTTATATTCAATCGCCATTATATAATTTTACCGTAATTTCCTTTACAATAAAATATTTTAATACACTGGCAAAATAGTATGAGGATAGGAGAGTGAACAGGTTTATTATATGAAAAAAATTACAGTCTTTAAGGTAAGCTTTTACATAAAAAAAAACCACTATGAAGTTCCTTAACTCCAATATATTTTTTCAAATAAAACGAAATAAAAAAGGAATATCGAAATGGTATTTCGAGAATTCTCAAGAAATGCATTATTTCATTTACTTTTCTTTTCTATATTTATCTTAATCAAATATATATATATATATATATATATATATATATATATATATATATATATATATATATATATATTTTTTTTTTAATAAGTAAATGGAATAATACTTCAATATTTATCGAAATTTTTGTGTCAAAATTAAAAATTATTATTCTTTGTGAGCTTTTCAGTGACGAATATATAATAATAATAGTAAAAAATGAATTATTAACATTTAATTTAAAAAAAACAGTGATTAAAAATAGCATCGCGTTTTGCGTTTCTTTTATAATTGTACTGTTATGTTTTTTTTAGGATATGTTTTTCAAGTCTAGCTATGTGAGAATGAATTCATAAATAGAAAGGCTAATGAATCTTAATAAATATTCTTTGAATGTATGAAAAAAAAACGTTACAAGTTTTAATTTCTACTTAACCTCAAATTAATTTGATATAAATCTACAGTAGTAAAAAATCATTATTTATTTATTCGTTATAATTAAATAATGCTTAATAAAATAATCAAATTAAATCTGCATAATAATGGTCAGGATCTAAATCATCTGCTTTATTAATTTCTATTTGTTGTTTAATTTTTGCCGCTAAGCTATGATTATTATATTGTGAATTTTTAACCTGAAAAAGTTTTCTACAATTTTCTGATATAAATAACATTATAAATATTGAACTTTTTTTTACAATATCGTAAACTTATTATTCAGCAAGGATCGATGTACTGGCTAAAAAAAGAGAATTTACAACCTGAGCTAAGTTAGTAAACCGACACGATTTCATCCATCCTGCATGACGGTTTGTAACGCCCATTTCTCTTGGTAGCAACGTCGCTCATGCGCACATCCGTTAATGCTAGAAGCTTCTGTTAACTTTTCTTGTTTTTACCATATTATCCTCACCGAAACTCACCAGACTTTTTTGGCAAGTGTCCCAAGTACATTCCAACATATTAATTGCAATTCGTTAATTTAAATCCTCCAAAATATTTAATTTTATTCAGATAGAACTATTTTGTTATTCTTTATTCGTGACGTAAAAAAATTTCAATGTTAAAAAGTCAAATTTAGTATTGTATATGAATTTTTTTTTAATTAAACTACAAAATGTTACAAAATAAATCTACATCCATAAAGAAAATAATGAAATAACAATTATTTTTACAATTTGTCCTGATGAAATTTAGTTTCTTATAGAATTTTCATTAATTTCTACTTTTTTTTTACAGATGAACGCCATAATATAACAAGTGTAGACAATGTAGGTGATAGTGACGAGTCAGATGACGAATGGAACTTTTACAGAATTGAACCAAATCAAGAAACGGAAAATTCTTTGCAACCAAAAGTATCATCAGTGGTCAGTGAAGTTGGTGAAGAAATTGTAGAGCCAGAAATTCTCGAAAATTATAAAGATTTACTCATATCTGATGAAAAACTAAATTTATGCAACCAAAACCCTGAAAAAAGTGAGGAAAAAGAAAGCTTTTTTTCACCAGATAAATCTGAGGTATTTTATTTTAATATTAAAAATATAGTATTTATTTTTTCAAATTACAATGAATTTTACTTTTTCTAGATAAACGAAAATAACGAAGATTTATTACTTCCTGAAGCTCAAGATAATTGCTCTGAAGAAATGGATTTTTCATTGAATCCAAATGCTGCAGAATTTGTCCCCGTATCATCTCCTCCTTCAATTCCATCACGATTTATGGATTTGCCAATATCAGGTTCACCATTGAAACAGACATCAATGATGGACGATATTAATTTACCGAGTCCAAAAGAATTTAAAGAAGAAGCAAGTCATCGTCCTCATGAAGTTGAAGAAGAAGATAATGAAACCATATCATTAAACGGCAATGCTTTCACAGGTGAAAACATTGAAGAGTTTGATGGAAAAAAGAAAGCTGCTTTGAATTTAGATGAATCAGAAATTTCGTCTACAAGAGCAGAATTTGGTGACGAATCAAATATTAGTTTTCTTGCTACAGATTTTCAAAAAGCAAGTGGTTTCGATGGATCATTCACTGAGTCATGTACTGAATATGAAAATGATCCAATGGCTATGTCTATGGGTCCAGATGGATTCAATTTGCTCAGCAATCCCGTTGATTTGAATGCTATTCATGATCTCAACGATTCGGATCTATGTGATATTAATTCTCTTGGTGAAGAAAAAGAACAAACTTTAACCCCAGTAGATGACGACCATTCTCAACCATTGGATCTTAAGTCTCCAGATTCTAATGAATTGCAACTTAAATCAACTCCTTTAGAACATGAAAATACTAATAATAATATAATGTGTACCTTATCCCCTTCTGAGGAATTAAATGTTAAAAATATAGAAAATAACACAGATGAAATTATATCACAAGTTGTCGCTATGAACTTAAAAAATGAACAGTTATCTGAAGTGTGTTTAGAAAATACAAATGATTTTATGAATAATACTGACAATATAAAAAATAATGATCAGACACAAGATAATTCCCTACTTACTGAACAAAAACCATCAGAATCTTTATTCCTTGAATCTCAACATGTACCTCTAGAGAATGTTGAAATTCAAACACCACAAAATAAATTTGATTCGTCATTAGAAAATTGCTTAATCTCTTGTGATGAATCTGAAAACCTAGAACATCATCAAGAAATTATTTTAACAGATCAATGTAACAAAAATACTTTTTCTGACTCTGAAAAATTAACTTCCCACGATTCTATTAATACTCAAGCAATTACTAAGTCAGAACCGACTTTTAATAATGAATGCGAATTTAAGAACGAAGAACAAAAAAAGAATGAAGAAAAAGACAATGTGCCGGATGTTTCAGTAAGTGATAATTTTACTAATGTCCTCGTTGATATAGTTCCAACAAAAGCCCAAAATGGAGAAAATTCAATTATTGAAAAAGAAAATACGGATATAACCGTCAGTCCCAGAAAATCGATGGAGCTTTCAAAGTCACTTCAAGAATTCACCGGGTTAGAAAAAGAACTTAGTCCAACTGAAAATAATAAAGATTTAATGGAAAGTATTTCTCACGAAATTTCTGAAAAGTCACAAATACAAGATGCTTTAACGACAAAAGATGTGGTTGTAGAAAATTCTGAAAAATCTTTAGATCAAACAACAGAACCATCCCCTGAAAAAATTAAAGTTTCAGCTGTTGAAGCGAAAACTACCACGGCTGTTGCTACAAAAAAAAATTCTAGTAAAATATCATCCAAAACTATCACCAAAACTTCTGGAACGAAATCGTCTACAAGAGTAACGCCTGCTGCTTTATCGAAACCTCTAGTAGGCGTTGTATCTCGTTCTACTAATTCATCTGCTGATGCAAAAAAAGTAATAGGAGTTGGTGTTGCTGGAAATTCTGTCGATGTTTCAAAAGCATCAACTTTGAACAAGCCTTCATCGAAACCAGGAGTAAAATCTGCTCCTCGATTAACTTCTGTATCTCAATCTAAATCTTCTGCTACCAAAGTCCCATTGACGACTACTAATACAGAAAAAAAATCAACTGTTACAACAAATGGAGATTCTAAGGCTAATAAAATACCCCCAAAATCTCGGACATCAACGGTTGATGTTCCTTCAAAGCCTCTAGTCAAATCAACAGTATCTTCTACTCGTCTTACCATAACAACAAAATCGAAATCTTCTGTTGGAACTACTGAATCTAAACCAGGACTAAAAACTACTGCAGAAGTAAAATCTTCTGGAATTAATGTACGACCCAGAACGGCTCCTTCTGCACTAACAACTACCAAATCTCGTACTTCAAATCCTGTAAAACCATCAATTGTTGATAAAAATGTTAAAGAAACTGCCAATAAACAAATATTAAATCGCACAACATCTACTACTAATTCACGAGCTAGTAATCAAGGTCTTCAGTCAACAACTACTACGGCTTCAGCAACAACAAAACGAAGTACTACTACTGTTCGAACAACCAAACAACAATCGTCATTGACACGCACAACTGCTAAAAACATCAAAACATCTATTAAAACAAATGTGAATAAAACACAATTACCAAATAATGTCAATGAGATAAAGAATGCAAAAGTTATAGAAGAATCCTTGTCTGCTGTGACGATTGCAAATACAGAAAATGTGTCGGAAAAAGATTCAACTACACCTACTATAGAGAATCAACAAATTATCGGTCAAGAATTATAGTTATTTAATGAATAAACAATTTGTAACAAAAATACGAATAGATGACTAACAGCGATACTAGGGAACAACGAAGTTTCGATTTTTCAGTTCTTTTGCTGAATTCTAGATATTCATTTTTATACTTCCATTTTTCAATTTAAAAGACTTATCGAATTCTTTATATTCTTTCTCACTTTATTTTTTTTTAATTATACTAATTACTTGAAAAAAATATTTGTTTTCTATAAATAAAATTATTCAAACAAAAACTGAATGCATTGAAAATGTAAACTATATAACAACAAAAAAAATCGTATATTTAGCTTGCTTTTTTCATGATTATAATGTATCGGCAAATTCGAGAAAATTCAATTAATAATCAAACGAAAACGAAAACGAAAGAACAAAATAAAAATAAAAAAACCTAATACTTCTCTCATGTACATATCTACAGTATTTGAAGTAACTATAATCCATTTTTAAATAAAAAGAAAAAAAAACATCTTAAGTAAGCTATGAAAGAAAGAAAAAAATAATAAAATATATACTCCTTGCTTAAAACTTGAATTTTATTTTCATCATGTATTGGCGTACTTTAAATTATTGGAAACAAATAATTAAAGATTTTATCAAAAGATGAATGATAACGACAATTCAATTAAAAGTTATAAATATAGTTATGTAATAAATGATAAATAACCATGAGTTAGATTTATATATTTTTAATTATTGTAATGTAAGCAAAATTTTTGTTCAGAGCTCGATTTATTTCATCTTTGGTTAATTTTATTTGCTATGAACGTTATTCTTATTTATGAAAAAAAAATTAAAAAAAAAAAATCAAGTTTACAAAATTGAGAATGTTTGTACTTTTTATGCGTTTTTAAAAACAAAATATATATATATATGAATTGTAAAACTATTCACTTGAGTAAAAATAATGAGATAGGTGAAATAAAGAAAGGTAATCTATGGCAATATGTGCGTATCCTTATATTTATAAACTTATACTTCATTTTATAATAACCATTTTTTTAAACCTGATAATATTTCATTACTATTTTTAATTAATTTTAAAATACGAACAAATTGAATAAAGGTTATGAAAAAAAATTTTGAGCAAAATAATATTTTTTAAATAATGATTTTTGTTTTAATTTTTATTTTGATGCAAATTTTATTGTCATAATATCACGTTATATTGGTAGATGATACACATTTAAACTCTTTTATAGACACGCTCAGCTTTAACTCCATGTTTGTTCTCCGATAAATGCTGAAATAATTTTTTAATTAAATATAAAAATGTTTACTTTAAGTTTAATTACTACAATTACTTATGTGAGTTTAAATATTTGTAATCAGAAATTATGTATAGACAATTTTGATTTTGAATGTATGAATACTTACAACAGAGATACCAGCATCAGTGAATTGATAAACGCGAATTGACTTATTACCATCAGGAAGATCGGATACGGTTACAAATTTATCTCCTTCCCGGGTAGTTATACTCTGGAATAAATTATAATTTTTTTTACTTCTCTTTAAATTTTTGTACTGTGGCTATATTGTGCTAAGAGTTATTTAAAAAATAATATCAACACTAATCTATTTATCTAAAAATTAAAAAAAAATAAGTAAATAGATACAGTACTTACTTTAAGAACCAGACCATGAGGCATAGTTTCATCATATGGAGTTCCTAAGACAAATTTAGTAGTCGAACTTTTACCTTCATTTGAAATAGTAATAATCCAATGATCACCACTTTGACTGATTTCAAACGTTGGTTTTCCTTGACTAAAAACTTTTGAAGCTTCTAGATTTTCAGCTCCACCAACAGTTTTAAGGTATTCTTCCAAACCCTTGCTCGATTCATGCTCGTACTTTCCAACAATTTGTACCATCTTCAATAGAGTAGATGAAGTATTCAAGGCGGATTTGAATATACTGATACCGTTACGATCAAGACTAGCACTTATAAATGGACAGAACAGTTCTTCTGTCCCCTCACGATGAATCAAAGGAACAAATTATAAAGTATCTTTGAAAGCAAACTGATTTTTAGATTAATTTACTCCCACTACTCTATTATACAAAAAGATCGTTAGTTAACTAAATATATTATACTTTGAGCTTCCCTTCGCTTATCTTCGTCTTTATCTTGCTTTACTTTTTAAGTTCAAACAATTTATCTTCATTCATTAAAACACTTAAAAAAGTGGCCAGACTTTGATAAAAATTATTAGCGGACTAAATGATTATTCAATAAAACAACGGATAAAAATTATAGTTTAGTCAATTTTTTTTTTAATATTTTGAAAGTTTTTTAATCAATATTTTTGATAATTAAAAAAATTAATAAATGAAAAAATCATACTATTTTATTTATCACAATATAATTATAAACTATAAATAATTATAAATATTTTATTGAGCAACTCATGCAATTTTCAGAGTTACCTATCATTTTTAAGAAGGAAATTAACTAAAATTATTGAATAATTGAAAAACAGAAATTAATAATTTGAAGTTATTATTTTTTTTGTATTTTATTGTAGCAAAACTTATAATTTTATGTTTGAATGGTGAATTGAATATTTGACAATCACATGAGCACATGTTTTTATATGAGATGAATAAGCTTATTTATGACTGAAAGAGTTATTTTCTTCAACAACGGCTTAATCATTTATAAAGTAAATGAGTTAATGGTTAAAGCCTTTAGTACAAAGTTCAATTATAAAATTTAAACTGTTCGTATTTAAAATCGATAATTGTTATATATTTAGTCTTTTTTGAGAATATGCAAAAAATAAATTTGTTGAGCTGATAAAATACTTATCATTGTTTTTTTATCGTCTTAAAAATGATTGATTTTTACTTTGATAAATTGTGAATTTTGTACTTTCATTCTATAAGAACACTTGAATACAAAGTGGTTTATTGAAAAGAAAAAAAATTTTTATACGAATGTGTAGTATTAAGCAGATAAATAATATTTGATAATAAATTTTTTATTGTCAATTATGACATTGACTGTATAATTACTATGAGCTGTCATAAATTTCAACATGCCTTGATAAACTTAATTATTATATTTAAATATTTTTAACTTAAAATATTTACATTTAATTGTATAAACTTTTTCATTTACATATACACTTATTTATCTATGAAAATGAATAAAAAAAAAAAAAAAAAAAAAAAATTCAAAGACTAAATTGAATAATTTAAGTACATTATTTTGTTTTTTCAATCATGACTCAAGAGATTTCTATATACTGCCTCTACCATTTCACCTTCTACTCAAAGCATTGATAGATATAAAAAATAATATTTTTATAATACGTTTTCAAAAATTGCATGTGAATAAAATTGTGATGAAAACGTTCCATAACTAAGCATGTAAACTTTTCTTTACTATAGCCTCATTTTCTCTAACATATTAATTACACAAAACTTAAAGTTTACATAAACAAAATAAAAGAGGAATAAATGCTCCAATAGCAACGAAGACAGGTAGCATAATTGAAGAATCATCAATAGAATATGGATCCGGCGTGCGTGGACCACTTGGATGCCTAGCTTTTATTGGTGATTCTTCTTCACCTTCTTGTACACCATGGTATTCTTCAGGTTCAGGAGGTATTGGGCCTAATTTTGGAACATCTGTAACATTTTCATCGATCATGGGGTTAGAATTAAAAAATCTAAAGTGATTAGAAAAAAAAATTTTTTTTTGGTTCACACAAATGCTGAATTTAAAAAAAATGCTACTCTTAGAGAAAAAAATTTTTTTCATAATTATACCTATTTAGTTCTGAGCCCATCATACATTTGAAAGGAATTGAAGAAGAATTTATTTTTATTTGAAAAATTCTAAATTATTTATTGGATATAGTAAATATCAATATTAAGAAGAGGGTTTACACTTTTTTTTCTCTCGCCTTCTATTGGTCAAACGGAAGTATCTCTGTCATACTTGTACGACAACTGGAATCTTAAAACGCATTTTACGCATAAATCGATGAAAATTTTCTAAAAAAGCGCTTCTCTCTTCGATAGGTAAATTAATTATCAATCGAAGAGCGAAGCGTTTTTTTCGAAATTTTATCTTATACATGAGCAAGACACGTTTGAAAATTAACTATCAACCGCTCTTAATTAGAAATCATAAAAAGATAATTTTTTCTAAATTTTTCTTTTGTGTTATCTTCTAAATAAGTTAATCACTTACAATAGATTTCATAAAAATTATAAGTTTTTTATCTAGCCTTCGTACTGATTAGAGTTTGATACTGATCAATTCAGTGTCTCTTCCAAATTTAACAAAATATAAAAAAAATTATTTGTAAACAAAAAAATCCATGTCAAGTATATTCTTTATTTCTCGTAACACGGAAAAAAAAAAATTGTCAAAATGACTATCCAACGTATCCTCAAATCACATTTCCTCAAAATAACAATCCGGTTTTCTGATTCAAGGATTAATTTTTTTGACTTAAGCACACAGATCTCTTGTAAATATATGTAGTTTCGTCAAAACAGGCAACTGTTGTGTCAATGTGAGAATCTTTATAGTTAAGTCAACTAAATGTAACGCCTAAAATAATATACTGATCGTCATTTTGACTATCCTCTGTATAGCTGAATTGGCTGTATAGCTAATACTCAGTTTTCTTAAAGATATTCTGTATAGAATATCTTTAAGAAAAACAAGTATACGACGCACAGTCAGAATAGCGATACGTATCCTCATTCTGACGATATTTCCTATTACCCAATTTTCAGCTATTCCCGCTCACAAATACGAGTTTTAAAAATTTTCGAGCTCGAATGAGAAAGTTACAGATATACTGACACACTGACATCCTCGTAAAAATAGTCAGAATAGCTCCTTAAAATTTCAAAACTTGGAGATCTGATGAGCTCATTTTCAAAAATCGGGATGAAATCAATAATTTTCCAATTTTTTGAAAATTATCGATTTTTATTGCGCAAAATTCAAAAAATTATTATCCAAAATGGTAATTCATCCTTGCATATTTTCATCGAAAACACCGATAATCACCTTTTTAATTTAAGTAGTGATATTATCTGAAGATACTCGACAGCTTTACTCGTAATGTAGAGATGTTCCTAAAAGTCACGTTATTAAGACAAATACCATCAATTTTTGAAAAATCTATCGGAAAATTAAAATCTACCATTTCTGTATGGTATTACAAAAATTTTTTCATTTGTGTTAAATCTATTAGAGAGGAGCAAAACTTTACACGAATGTTATATTTATTTCTATCGAAAAAAGAGAAAGACATCATATTCTTTAAATAGAAAATTTTTAATAAAATGTAATACGCACCATCC
This sequence comes from Cotesia vestalis, assembly GCA_000956155.1. Lineage (NCBI taxonomy): Eukaryota > Metazoa > Arthropoda > Insecta > Hymenoptera > Braconidae > Cotesia > Cotesia vestalis. The sequence continues at coordinate 56,473 of JZSA01003114.1, forward strand.
AAAACACCTTTGATTACAGTTATAGCATTTATCTTAGGATTGTCTCGATAACCCTAGAAATGAAATATTACGATTATATCATATAATATAGAGTTAAGGAAATAAATAAATAATTTTTATACATAGAGCATTCAGTAAAGGGCCATGCCTACTCAAAATCTTGTTATTATTGATCACCTTTACCCAAAAACAATCAAGCCTACCAAGCCGACTAAAAAATTACCCTATTCCAAAAGAACTGTTTTCCAATTCAATTTTATTTCAGACAATTTTAACTAGTAGTTGTAGATTACGGAAATTTTTCAGTAGACCTGTTAGGTTTGTTTATTTTTAAGTGGAGTTGCTCAGTAATAGAGAAATTTTGAGTAGACATGGCATTCTGCAGGACATTTCATACCAAAAAGTATAGCTAAGTATAAAAAATATATATAATTTATTTTTGTATTCTAGTATAAGATTATCAGTACCCACTCCTTATTCATTAGCTACACTTTAATATTATGTGCACGCATATATGAGTGATTCCATATTAAGTCAATAATTATTTCATTCAATCCCTTTTGAAATATCTAAGCTTCATTTTCTTTTTCTACCATACTAAGAAAATTTATCAGAATTTAATAGATTTTTTTACTCGATCGAAAAAAAATTTACAAATAAAAAAAAAGTTTTTTTTTTATAATCACAACTTTTCTAAAGCCTCATTTTCTATTTTATATGAATTATGAATAATTTGCATTACCTTGATAAATTCAACCCGAATTTTTCCACCAAGAATATCAGATTCCTCATCATTATATATTAATTTGCCTTTTTGAATTGTAAAAGGTATGTACTCATTATAAGCAACACCTCTTCCAACTTTTTCAAAAATATCTAAATCAGTAACAACAGTGTGATCACCATTTAGAACAACATCAAATACCTAGAAGAATAAACAGTTTCATTACAGTAGTCATTTTAATTAAAAAAAAAAAAAAAAATTTAATTAAAAATTTTTCACCATACTTTCATATTTGGTGAGTTGAAGTAGACTTCACAAAATTTTAGTATCATTACATATTTGCCATCTTCATTAATAGGAATATCGTAGCCAAAAGTAGAATGATGATATCGCTCGGTTTGATACAAAGTTTGATCTGCAGGACTTATGCGGCCAATAATTAATTGTTTTCCATAGTCTGAAGCAGTTCCAACTTTTCCCATCAACGGATCTCGCATATATTTGATCCCAAAACTATCGATGAACGTCTCGCCACCAGCATTAATTGCATAAATTACTTCTAAGCCGAAACCTTGAGTAATATATTCAAATAACATAAGTAGCAAAAAAAAATACTTGAAGTTTAAAATTTCTTGAATTCGCATTTCATAAAATAATTAACAGAATGATCTATATTGAATGAAGTTCGTTCATAACCATCTATTTTTCTGAAAAGGTTATCCAAATGGAGATAATTTAGTTAATTTTCAGGCAAAATTTTTTAATAATAATGTTATTATTAAACTCGTTTGATTGTGAGTTTTATTTGTTTTTATATATTGTTCACTTAACTAAACTTAATTAACAATCTGACTGTAAAATAAATTATAATTATCTCACCTAATTGTCACAACATTTGTTACTTCGTTTCATTTCGATATGGTTGAATCTTGTTGGCTAATTGAAAATGATTTGTCAGCAAATTATGTGACGTTTATATATTATTATAATTATTATTTTCGGTTTTGGAGGGTTATTAAACTACCAGTACGTATTTGAAATAATTGCATTTTTTTAGCGTAATGTTAATAAGATCTGCTTAAAACAGCACCAAGTGTGACTATAATGTCTCTTTACATAAACGAGTAAATGAATATATATATTTATTTTAATTGATGTATTTATGTTGAGTTTCTGATTCGTTTTTACATAAGCTGATGTATTAATGTTGTCATACACCGTTCCTATTTACACCTGTTTGGCCTTTCAATAATTTCAATTGCCTCATTTTAAAGACAGTATTACTAGAATCTCATTATTTTCGAAGTAATACTCAACCGCAGCGCGCATGTAGCTCTACAGAACAACAACCCCATCGTCGCGCGCAGAGAATGAAGGCGAAAGATTTCAAATCAATTCAATGGTTAATTACTTATATTATATTTACAAAAATTTTTTAACTCAAAATCAATAGAAATTTAGTTAATAAGAAAATAATATTTGAATACTGCAGTACAATTATAAAGTTTTTTTACGAAAATTAATTTAACATGTATTTAATAATTAAAAAAATTTTGTAACAAATAAATTATGGCAAAAATAATTGAAATGTAGAAATTTTAAAAATTGAAAAATGCAATTTTTTAAAACTAATTTTTTGGAAAAAATATAACAAATATTGTTATATCCAGCAAGGTCACTAGATCGATCGTACTGCCTCTTTCTGGACTGTGGTGTGAGTTGTAGTCACGCGGGATCTATTTAAATTTATTGTTGTTTATTAATTCAGCTTTTAATATTGAAAACTGTTGAATTAGGGTAGTACCCTCGCCAGAGTGATTTTCTTAAGATGTTTTTATAATTTTTACAGATTAATGTTCTTATAATTCTGCATCGATTGGCGCAATTTGAAAATTTTTGACCATCTAGTTTCAGAGATATTTAATTTCAAAGTTTGAATTTTGAACGTTCTTATACATTACGAAGTACGGGATATCGAAAAGTTTACCTACAAATATTTGTATATCTCAGAAACTTTTCTTAGGATCTTTTTAAAAAACTAGAGTAACGTTAACTAACAACAAATCAATTTTTTTAAAATATTGAATTATTTTTTAGATAAAAAAATTAAGAATTTTTTAATAAAAAAATCAATTTTTTTAAAATAATTTCATTAATAATTACCGCACAGTTTCAGAGATATTTATCAATAAGTAATGAAAAATTTACCAGACTTTAGCCGAGGAAGGGATACATTAATAAAGCTATGGCAACAACGCAAGTCTTGCTAGCCGCGAAAAAAGTATGAAACGCGCATGTGCTCTAAAATTTGAAAAGTTTAATGTACTTTAGGTGTAATATTATAATTATTAATTTTATTTATTTAAAAAAAAAAAAAACATAATAATGATTATTTTATGAAAATAAGTATTTTTTTATATTTATTAAAAATTCAAAAAAGTTAACAATTTTAGTATAATAATGTATATTAATCTTTCATGAGTTATAAAAATTATAGTCAGATGAAATAATAAAAAATAGTAAAATTTTAAATCAGTTATACATCAATACAAAAATATAATTACTGATTTTTCTTAAAAAAAAAAAAAAAAAAAAAAAATCAATACTGTCAATTATTTTTTTTCAAACATTGTAATTATATTTCTGAATAAATGTATGTAAAGAAATAAATAAACACATGTATCAAAACACAGGTTAGTGTTGCCAGACTTTTCAAGCGATCAGTTTCTCGTTCGTGATTGGCTAAAATAAGTACATAAACAGCAAAAAGTTTTAGGTTTGTCAATAATGACTCTCAAGCATATGTACCGTACACTCTAACATAAACTTTTGACTACGAAAGTCGCGAGGGTTCTACCTTAAATGATAAATGATCTAAATATTTGATTATCAGAGAGCTTGATTTTGTTTATGGTTTCAGCTACAGCAAGTGCTCAGTTGCAGTAGTTGCAGCTCTCAGGGAGAAGTGAAGTTACATACTATCGGCTCGAAGCCTGTGTTTCCTGGCTTCACTTCCCCCTCTACGTTTCATACCAATATACTTAGTCTATTACATCTTATACTTATTCTAACATATATACTGATTCTTATTTTAACTTATAAACCAATACTTATTCTCGTCCATGTCTGTGCCTACATATATTTTGCTAGGTACATACACAAATGCATATCTGTATTCAGCTACTCAAATTTCAATTTTTTCGCGGAAAAATTGCGCTTATCATTCAGTTGACTAGGATAAAGCCTTTGTTGCATAACCTATTCAGTAATTAATTTAATGGAATGACGATTTTGCAATTTCATTTTTCAATTATAAAATTGTTTTTTCATGATTTTTTTTTTAAATAAAATTTTTTTTTTTTAAATAAATTAGTGAGATGGAACATGCAATTTTTCATTATAGTCGCTAGATGACACAACAATCAATGAAATGTATGTACCAAAATGAACCAATGAACGTATTTTGTCGTACGAAAGTATCGGTTACGCATGGCTATACGTTTTAACCCTGATCATGACCGATGTTTATTATTGATTCTACATATACATAGAGACATACATATATGAATTTAAATACAATAATCGTTTTATTTTTTTCTGATTCTTCTGAAAATGAATTCGTTTAGAATTATGTCAATAGCCATATGTAATTTTTGAAAATGCACAAAATTATTCACAGGATAGTAATCTTGAAATAAACCATTCATGACTGCTGCTGAGCATTTTATAAGTTTAGTAACCGTAGCAAGTGCCAAAAAGATTGCGGCTATTTTAGTTATTTGCTTTATTCTTTACCATGGAATGATACATTTAATATACGGTAAATAAGTTTCCAATTAATTTAATTTATTACATGTGCTATATCATGTGTTAAAATTTTTTTTATTTTTTCTCTAGGTAGTGACTCTTGTAAGTGGCTGTTAAAAGAAGGTCGATATAAAGGCGATAAAGAATGGCAACCTTACGGATGCATGATTCATCATTACACGCAAACGTGAATTATTTTATTTATCAAAATTTTAAGCAATCTAAAATAAACACGGATTCACGTTGTGTGAATGATATATTTATATTTTAGGGACAGCAGAAGATGTTTGCGATATTTAGCTTTCATGCGTCACAAAAATCATTTTGTATTTGTCGGAGATGCTCGGATTCATCAGTTGTATAAATCGTTTATTTCACAATTTATAGTTGATGGAAAAGGTTTCGATTCCACAGATGTTCTTCAGCAATCAAATTCGAATTTTAATGATGCTAAATTAAAATTACAAGTTCAATTTTTATGGCGACCTCAGTTGAATATATCAATGATCAATGATTTTCGAACTTGGATGGTAATTAATATTATAAACGATAAGATAAAAAATCATAAACTTATTACTTACAACAAAAATTAGTCATTTTCTGCAAACTAGATATTGTCACGCTTAGATTAGGATTAACTTAATTATTAATCGTAATTCACGACTATACCTCATTGTTAGGGCCAGTTTTTCAAACCAATTTTTTTTTTAAACCTAACTTGAAAAATTGGGATTAAGTTTCTACCTTTGAACAAAAAATAAATTTGTCGAGATTTGAACAATTTAAATTAATTTTATCTCCATCTGATCAGATAAACACGTACGTTTTAAAAAACTTACAAAACCAAAAAAATATATAATATTACCATTTCTAAGTTTTCAAAGTACATTTATTATAAATTATATTGGTTTTTTTTTTTTTTTTTTTTTTTTACACTAATTTATAGTTTTTTTTTTTTGGCTCTGTTGAAGCTCGCCCCGAGAATTGCGCATATCTAGTAATCAATTAATGTAAATGTATTTATTACTTACATAAATATTAATAATTTAAATATGACGAACAATTCCTATTTTAATAATAAAAGAGTTAAAAATTTCAAAAGATTTGGAATTATGTTTTCGCGGATGTGTAGTGTTATATGGAACAAAAATTTTCTTAAACTATTTAACCCATCAATTCTATCAGAAGATATTATCGATGGGATGTTAATAACTACTTATTTTTTAAAATTTATAAATACAAAGTAGTTTTTGAAACATCAAAATTTCGTCTGAATTCTAATATCTGATTTGGCTAAAAACTCTAATGTTGTTGAGTAAAGATACTTTTTTTAGAAATTTTTCTACGGGGATAATTTGTGTAATTTTACAAATAAAGTGATTTACTATTTTATAAGAGTTAAAATTTTATCTTGGATGTATAAAAAATGACACGTTACTTACGCTTTCAGAAAGAAGATGCTCCAACTATGATAATTGCCGGTTGTGGAGCTTTTGATATTCTTAACAGCAATCTAAGTGATAGTAAAAATTTATATACAAGTTATAGCTCCGGACTTATTAAGCTTGTTCAACCGGCCGATGTATTGGCAAAGAAAGGTACCCAATTTCTTTGGATGCTGCAAGATCCCATCGTGAAAGAAAATCTACCCGCGCACTTTGCTAGTATTGATAACAATCTTATTAATATCTGTAACAAAGCAGCTGTTGAAGTATTTTTTCAATTTTTTTCTATTCTAAAAAATAATAATTTTTAGTAGAATTGTTACAATGATACATTTTAGGTATTGATACACAGTCAAACTCGTTTGTGGGAAAGTAGTAAACTCATAGGACAAGGAGTATTGGAACAAAGTCCTGATGGATATTTATCGAGTCCACTTTCTCTTCGGCACAAAGTACAAATTTTGTTAAATACTTATTGTAACGATTATATGAACTTTGATGATGGAACTTGCTGCAGTAATCTTGAAGTTACGACTACGTTACAACTAGTTACCATTTTAATGCTTATATTTTGGACTGTAGCTGGTGCTAGTTTATGGCTTTATAAAAAAGTATGTCACAATAAATCTGAAACTTTTTATGGCCGCATTGCAACTGAAGAAGTTTCTGATATAATAGAAGATTTAAATGCATCTGAAATTACACAAAATGAAGCTCCACGCCAAGATTTTTATACATTGATTACATCCTTAGCAATACTTGCATGTATTTTAGGATATTTCTACTTATGTGATAGGTATGATTATTTATATTTATAATTCATTATTCATTAAACCAAAAGTTTCTTTTTTTAACTATATCTATAAACGCTTTGGTTTCAGAACAAACTTTTTTATGAAAGAAAATAAGTATTACAGTGAATTTAGCTTTTGGTTGCCACTAGGGTATATTTTAGCTCTAGGACTTTTTTTTACGGAGGACTGTGAAAGAGGTCCTAGAGCTCTTAATCGAGAGCAAACAGATGAATGGCGTGGTTTAATGCAATCAGTTGTTCTGATATATCATGTAACAGGTGCTAAAAATGTTTTACCTATATATATGCACCTGAGATTAATTAATTCTGCATACTTATTTCTTTCTGGATATGGACATTTTTGTTATTTTTGGCAAACAGGAGATGTTTCACTTGTACGTTTTGCAAGAGTTAGTATCTATTATTTTTATATTAACTTACAAGTAAATTAATACTACTAGGAAATTTATTTTCTTTTTGGCGCAAAAGTATATTTTGTATACTTGCAGAAAAATGTTATGTTTTATATTAATTAAATTGATAGTTGCTTATACACTCGTATAAGTTGCAAAAATTAATTAGATTAAAATAAATAATACAAGTTATAGCTATTTCAAAACTTGAAAACACAAACATTGTGATACTATATTATTTGTTTTAAATAATAAATTTTTTTAAATAAACTGTGATAACAGTGATTTCAAACTTCCAATTACTACGATATAGTGATAATACCACGATAATATACAAATAATGAAAAATTCTTTCATAACTTTTATGAAAAATTCATAACATTACTTGGAAAATCAGAAGTAATAATTTATTAATTCATCCTAAATGCATTCTCCACCATTTTTTAACAAACTAAATATATTTTTTAGGTTCTCTTTCGGTTAAATTTGCTTACCGTTTTGCTCTGTCTTTTGATGAATCAACCTTACCAATTTTATCATTTTGTACCATTGGTATCTTTTTGGTTCTTAATTGTCTACATCTTAGCTTGGTTACCACCCAGAGTGCACTCCGGAAGTTTAGCAGAATATGGCTCACGTGCATTGCTTTATTTAGCATTAAAACTTTTAGGACTCATTTTCGTTATTACTATTCTCTATATGTCTGAGGTAAGAATTGATATTAACTAATTAGATTTATTGTTTTTGTAAGCAGTAATAGTGTTAAGCACAATGATGACTTATACGAATAAAATATTTTGTTCACTAGGTTTTCTTCGAAAAAGTGTTCGTCACTAGACCTTGGAAAGCTCTTTTTGTAACAACTGATGATGATATTCGAGAATGGTGGTCTCGTTGGAGAGTTGATAGATACAGCGTTGCTTTTGGGGTTGCATTTGGAGCAGGACTCTTAGCTCTCCAAAGAATTGATCATATTCCTGGAAATGTTTTTATTCCTTTAATAGCACTTGTTTCACTTGCAGCCTATACAATATTTACATTGTTATGTGTATCAGTTTCAGAATGCGAAGAAATTCATTCCTACATTGTATTCATACCGGTAGGAAAAAAATGATTTAATGGCTAATATTCATTTAATTACATATATAAAAAAATTTTTTGTTTATAGATCATTGGATATATTGTATTAAGAAATTCTTCATTTGCACTCAGAGGAAAATATTCAGTACTTTTAGCAGGGATTGGAAAAATAAGTTTGGAAACTCTCGTTGGACAAGGGCATGTTTGGTTAGCGGCTGATACGCATGGAGTTCTTGTGCTTCTTCCAAGATTTCCAGTTCTTAATTTACTTATTACGTCTTTCATCTTCATATGTGCTAGTCATGAGGTACCCAATTATTTAAAATATCAATTGTAATGTTTAAAATGTTGCTAAATTTTTTATTTTCGTTCACAGATTCATGAGTTAACGCTTATTCTTGCACCATATGCAGTGCCAAATGATTGGAAATTAGTGGCTCGTAATTTGTTGATATTTATTGCCGTTTTAATTCCCATTGGTATCCATGATGGAATGTTTTAATGCAGTTAAATTTGTAATAATACATTAACGACCAACTTAATAATATAAGAAGAGATTTTTCTAAGAAATATTCAAATTTTTACCACATAATGAAGCTAGAAATAATAAAATTAGTTTGATCACACTCTAGATCAGAGCGCTGTTGATTTGAAATTTTCATTCAATTTTGTATCATAAATAAATATTTTAATTCTAAATGAGAACTCCGAAATGTATAAAATGAAAATAAACTTATCATCATTAGCGCCTGATCAATCACTATTTTTAGATTTATAATATTTTCTTCATTTTGAATCAATTTATTCATGCGTACATATCGAAATTAAATTTGCAAAAGTGAAGAGATCTTACCTAAAGACAAATAGCGTTAAATTATAACTACTGCACTACCACTTGGTAGAATGCTTAACTGTATAAGAAATAATATATTTTTTTAATATAATTGTGTTTTTCAAGTTTTATACCCTATAAATGACGAGACAATTTTTTTTTTATTATTTTGTTCTTTCACCATTTTTTCAAATTATCTGTTTATTGGTGTGCAAAACATTCAGGTTTTGGTAAACAAGAGTATAACGCTAAATAATAATTATAGTTATGAAAAATAGATGAAAAAAATTTTGCAATAATAAAATACTCTCTAGTGTTTTACATTGTGAGTAGCACAAGTAACATGCGTACATAAACTTATACATCAAATACTTCCAAATTCAAACTTTTGGATATATGCTCGACTATTTAGAACATGTTGTAAAGTTTTTTTTCGCGAAATCGAACATAATAGTTAGCTTTCTTTATAAATGCAGTAAAAATGATTTGTAACGTCATGATAAACTTGTAATAAAAATATATTTTCATAATATTCATCATGACATTCAGTTATATGTATAAAATTTGGAGTATAATTTATTTATAAATACAATATTGCAGTAATAAAATAAGGGATTTGTAGTTACTTCAATCACTTCTTAAAATTTTGTGTAGGTAAACATTATATCGAATAACTATAAAAAAACATTTTCAAAATAAACTAAAAATATATTGTGCAACTAATCTTTACCAAATGAAACACTTTTAGGTGGCTGATCGATTCGGTACAAGCAATCTGCTACGTTAAAGTATCCTAAATATTCAACCGTATCAGGAGTTACATCGATATGATAGTGGCCACCCTCACCATGATCACTGAAACTATGGAAATGTTGAACACGAAGATCCAAATTACTTTCTGCTGATACTAATGTTCCGACAGCAACTAATGGTGCTGACATATTATAAAAATGTAGCCAATCGTTTAGAGATTTTTCACTATTTAATGGTACTGGTGAAAAATCTGGCATAACGTGTTGCTTAACTTTTCCTTGTTTAATAAGGAATGTTCCACCCATACCTTAATTATTGAAGTAGATTAATTAAAAAAAAATAACAAAATCAATTCAAACGTTAATATAAGCGATACTTGCCGACTAATTGACTTTTATATCTTACAGACAATGCATTTTGAATTGTTGTAATAAAATCAAGATTTCCAGTACGAGTCTTAGCATAAACTTTTATAACTTTTCCTGGTTTTCCTTCAGAAACAAATAAATTGGCTAGTAATGCTAATCTAGTGTCGGATTCTTTACAATTCTGAAGCACACACTGGTTGTCATCGCCGACCCATGCTAGTTTAGTTTGATTTTTGATCTCATCCGAATCAATTACGACATTCATCATCATCTACAAGCAAATAGATTTGATATCATTGTTTCATTTGTAAGTTGATCATTTACTATACAACACACTAAAAGAAAAAAATATACTTTTTCGAAAGACATTTTTTTTAGTGTCATGAAAAAATATGGTAAAAAGAAAATGTTATAAAATTTGTCTGAGGAAAGAGCTGAAATAAGAGCTTAGACCTTTAACAAAAAAATAAGAGATAAAGGGCTAATAGAATTGAAAGCAGAGAAAAAATAATTTATAGCAAATAATAGTTTCCTCTAAAGTACAATGTAAAACCATCTCAAATACCATCTATTATGTTTGACGAAAAGTATATTCGAATTTAATATGTTTTAATGATTAATTCTAAAAAATAAAAATTCTAATTCATTTACTTCACAATTTCGAGATAATTGTGGCCAAGGACCAGCACCTGCTCCAATAACAAAAGCCTTATTATTATAATTGATTTGCTTCAAAATTGTTTGAACATCATAAATTTTATTCCTTTGAACTGATGGAAGCAGGAAAGGTGGTCCTCCAATATCAAAGAGTTTTGGATGTCCTCCAAGCCCTGAAAAACAATGGAATTGATTATATAACTTGATTATTTTTTTTTTTTCTCTATAAATACACCTTTAGATGCTAATTGAAATGGTACTTCCGTCAAATCTGGACAATCGACTACATCCACAGCAATTTCTTCAAAATTTTTAGCAAGTGCTGGGGTAATAACTGAACACAAACGATAAGAAGATTATTTACACATAATAGGCATTCGATAAATGGTTAATAAATATTTTTTTTTTATAAATACCATTTTTGATTTCGTTTAACGTTGGAGTAAAAAGGGCTACTTGATTGATTTTTATTTGATCTCCTGAATTTTCGGCCATGGTAATTTTTTGAAATACTAGAAATTTAAAAACACTCAAAATGAGAAATTAAATTTACTTTAAATAAAGTTGAGGTTACAGCTTCGACTACTTCTTAAACAAAAAATAATTGCTGCCGAGGAATGAATATAAATCTCAACATATTTCTTATCTTATCTATGACAGAACTCTGCTACTAGTATGTTTATTATGATTGCGTTATCAACTATCTTTTTTTTCTAAAGTTGATTATCTTTGTTGAAATATTTTTATTCTGCAATTACTTCAGTAAACTGCCTCGAACATTTAATGCTGTGCTAATATACTTACATAAGCTGAGTCAAATGCTGTCAGCCACATCATAATCAGTTAATTTTTCACGTAACAATTTATAAAAGTGTATAGAGTCTCTCCTACTCTTTCTCGTACCCTTCATTTCGATCTCCAATAACTAGTATTCTTTAGGATTTTTCGAAAAAAATTTAAGTATAAAAACCATTTTGAAAAAGCCCTGAATAAAAAAAAAAATATTGAGACAAAGAAAAAAGTATTGAAAAGTATTGGATTGACTAGAAAACCAATACTTTTCAATACTTTTTTCTTTGTCTCAATACTTTTTTTTATCAGGAAGACCATTCGGCAGCCGAAATGGAAGTAGATTTCTCAAATGAAGAAAATTTATTTTTAATAAAATAATATCAATACTAATAATGTATAAATTAATTCATTGATGAAAAACAAAATTCAATAATAAATATAAAACTATTCAGAACTTATTTTGTTCAAAAAATTATCTTGTAAAGAAATAGTTTTTCAAATATTTGTCAAACGATTTTGAGGATTATGAGATTTGAATTATCAATGTCTAAATTTTAAATAACTGCTTAGAAACAACAATTTCCAAGTTACTCAGAATTTTGAAACTGGATAAAATTTTAGTTGAAGAAAACAATAGTTAGAAATAATTTGTGACATATTTACTGATGACTTACCCGAACATATTAGAGACAAAAAACTGATCAATATCGGGATTATTGAATCTAAATCATGTTTATGCTATGATACAGCCAATAATTCGAAAACGGCTGCAACAGTAAAACTGATTCATTAAACAAACTCTAAAAGGAGTAATATTGAGGCTATTACCACTTCTGAGTAGTGAAAATTGAAGCTTAATAAAAGAGCTTTACGATGCAATTTATCAAATTTGAATATCTTGTTTAGTTCAAAATTTCAAAATCCTGTAATTTCCAAACTACTCACTTGATTAAACTCATCTTCGAACTTAACCTTGGTCTTAATCGATAGATAAAGCATGTTGAGTTTGAGAAGAATCAGTTATAAATTGAAAACGCTATCGTGATGACAAGCCGCGTTATATCGTATAATATAAATATATATACATATATAAACTTTTGAACGAACTACATTTTCTGACTCAGCTCGACAAACTGAGTCAGCAAATAGCTAAATTTTTAAAAAGTTGCACCATGAGAACGGCTGCAATAGTTAGATTTTTATGAAATCTACTAAAAATCATATTTGAATTTTTAAATGAAAAGACTCCATTTGAATACTACAAACATACTGCCTTAAATTTAAATGCCTTGAATTTAAAAAAAGTTTGGATTTGAAATAATCTACATTAATTTATGTCTAATTAAAAAAAGCAAATAAGCGAAATTTAAAAAAATCGTATCTCATGATTAGTTTGAGAAAAGCATTCCCGGGAAAAATGATCAGACCTGACCATGCCTGTTCATGTATGATCAGGCCTGAAATTAGACATGATCATGCCTGTTCACCTGTTCATGTCTGATCAGGCCTGTTCATTAGGGTGTCCGTTATTTCCCAACTGATTTTTAACTTCCCGCTAAAAAAATTGAAAATTTTCAAAAATCGGAAAGTTATTGGTTTCACCCCGTTTTTCAAAAATCGAGTTCTCATCAGATCTTGACGTTTTGAGGTCCTAGGAAGCTTCCCTGAATGTTTTCGCGATGATGTCCGTATGTATGTATGTATGTATGTATGTACCCCAAAATATCTAAGGAAACGCCCAAACGCAGCCCCTGTTAATAAGCGGAACTCAAAATTTTAATTTTAAAAGGTTTCTCACGGAAGTTACATTTTGGCACACCCTAATATATATGCATCTATGAAAAATATATCAAAATGCATGTGGGTACTCAAATGAAAGCTCTTGATGAGTTTAACATCGGGATGAGCTTATATTTTTAAAAACGTCAATATTTTAAGAAAGTATAGTGCAATTTAATAAAAGTCATTATTTAAGAAATTACCTTGTATCTTGTGAAATATTGACATTTTTAAAAATATAAGCTCACCCCGATATTACAATCATCCAGACCTTTCATTTGAGTACCCACATCAATTTTTTTATATATTTATATATATTATGTGTGTGTGTGTGTTTGAATTTTTGCACACAAGTCTGTGTAAGAAGCGTAAATGGGACCGAGCAGCCTCTACGTGGTACGCTTTGGGTAACGCTAATGCCTTACCCTTCATAAATCGGTTGATTCATTCAAAAGTTATTGCGGTTTCAAAATTCAAAAAATAGTATTTTATTAAACTTCTATTAGACTTTTGAGCTTGGAAAGCTCAAAATGACACGAAGAATATATTTGTGAGCTCGAACATCTCAAAAACGTGTAGTAAGTGCAATTTTGAGCGCTTAAGTGTAGAATTAACAGAAAGTTGCAGGGATGGCCTTTAGAGTCAACGGTTTTCCTCATTTTTTTTTCAAATTTCTTAAAAAGTTAATCTCTTTGATTAATAAAATTGAAGATTTTTGAAAAAAAAATTTTTTTTCACTGAAAAAATGAGTAAAAATCGAAAAATTCAAAAAAATTTTATCGTTTAATACCCTTTACGGTATCTTATAAAGAATGTTGTGTAGTTTTCAAGACCCTCCTTCGATTTCCTATACGATCATTATTCCCAGAGTTATTGATTATCAAAGTCAAAAAGAACTTTATTGCTTTGATTGACGGTAACTCCGCGGCGAATCATCGTACAGGCGTTTTGATTGCAACAAAATTAAAGAGCATCAAATTTTCTAAAAGAGTATTTGAAGGAAACAATAGAAAAATTTGGGAATTTTTTTTTTTTTTGTAGTTTTCGTAGGATCACTCCAGACCCGAACATGTTAAAAAATGTTCATGGTCATATCTAAAAACTAGATACTTGGAGCTACAATTTGTTTTTTTTTTTTTTGCTGTACGATCATTTTCTTCGGAGTTACATCTTTTTGAAAATCACTCAAAAATTTGGAATTTTTTTTATATCCCTTAATTTTTGTGACTTGTGTATATGACTTGTGATTTGTGATTAGTGTATATGATTATAAATAAGGAATTACGATACAGTTACACACTCCTCTCGAAAATTGAGGAAGTAAATATTCCAGTGATCTTATCAAAATCATAGGAATACATTTTGAAACTTCGAAATTAAAGTTTTGGGACTTTCCAGTCAAAAATTTTTAAGCGTTATGGTTTTCACGGAAGCCTAAAAACTATTGTAAGAATGGAAATTTTTTCAATAGTCCAATAGTTTTTGTAGTAAACAAAAAGTCCAGAAAAAAGACTTTTTTGCTATCTCTGGTAACTTCACCCTATCTTTACTAATTTTGATCGCACAGCTAATTTTCTCCAAATTTTCTTACAGCTTAATGTACCTCCAATAGCTCAGCAAATTTATCGAGCGATCAATTGAACTTTTTCCGGACCCATAAATCAAAGTTTTAAATGAGGTTGAAATTTTATGTCACTTTTGAATTGATGAATAAGTAGTGACAAAAAAAAAGTAACCAACAAAATAGAAAAAAATAATCTTATTAATAAAAAGAAAAATTGTGAAAATTTTTTTGATCAAATTTTTTTCGACATTTTTCTCTAAAAAATTGTTTTTTTTTTTTTAATTTAATTAAAATTTTTTAATGTATATTGATGTACAATTGACGAAGCAAAAGAAAAGAAAATATTTTTTAGCTTTTTTTCAAAAGCGCTAAAGTAAGTTCAATTTAAAGAGCAAATTTTGCAATTATTTTCAATACTTTGATTAATTGGTTCTTATTATCAAACATATCTTATTATTCATCGGTATAATAATAAAAAATACTAACATAGAAAGACATTGAAAATTTAAGGATTTTTTTAGATAATAAATCATGAAAAATAAATATAAAAACAATCGACACATAGCAATTGTAAAAAACTTAGAATGAAAATTGAAAAAAAAAAAAAAAATAATTTTTCTGTACAAATCACTTTATATTTTGTAAGTAAGCCCGAATAAAGGTCAAATAGTATCTGGTGATTTCAATACTAAATTTTAAATATTTAAAATTCGCGCGTGAACTATAGATAGTGACACCTGAATGCGAATAAAAGCATCACAACTCACTTTACTAATTGACTTCATTCAGGGAATCAGTTCCTCAAATTTGATTTTTTTTCCAATTTTTTTCATTTTGTAAATGATTTATTTTCTGAGTTGAACATTTTTTTCACATTTTTCTTTTTTTAATTTGTCATTTTTTCTCCTTGACCAAATTTCTTAGGGCCAGTTTTTCAATCCACGATAAAATTTTATCCAATGATAAAATATATCTCTATATTTCACATATATAGATATACTAGCAATAACAATAATACTTGTATCCTGGATTGCAAAACTGGACCTTAATGTCATAAAATTTGGAGTTTAGAAACAGCCATTTACAAATGGCTGTTTAGTTCTTGAAATTGTCCCATGGCGCTAGTGATGTTACGCAGGAGTAAATACACCCCTTCTTCCTTTGTCAAAAGTTAGTCGAGTCATGTTCTCATTTTCGTGTTGAATAGTGTTGAAGTTTTATATGATATCAATAATAATCAAGAACTAAAAATGGTTCTCGAGAGTACGATGATATGGTAAGTTTTTTATTGTTCATCTATTTGATAATTTTTTAAAAAGTTTTTCTCTAAAATTAATTGGTTACTGTGACGTGATAAATTAATATTTATTAATAAAATATTGAAATTATTTGAGGACTTTGGTTATTGAATACGCTAATTTAGAGAAATTTGCTATGAAGTGATGACAACATCTAATAATATTTTTTTTTTCTCAGGCATTAAATGTTTTAAAATATCTATAATAATAGCTCATAAAGCTTAATAAATCCTCTACATGTATGGGTATTTTTTCTTTTTTTTCCCTATCATTTGTTCTTCATTAAAGATCAAACACGAAAATATTTATACGTCTGTTAACTTCGGGATCATTCTTAAGTGACGACACATAATCAGGCATATATTCAGTGATAAAAGTAATGATGGCATTTTTTTAACATAGTCGTTTGGAGTACTTTTAAATTTTCACTATTAAAATAGCAAATTTTCAAAAATAGTCAAAATCTTTTTTTGATTTATTTTGTATGATGTCTTTGATACAAATCAATCAGTTGAAATCTAATTTAAAAGTTTTGATTTATTTTTTATTCAGAGGTTAACATCCTAAAGAATTACTATTTGTTTACCGAGTTTCATCGTGACATGAATTTCCCAGGTTGTACCTTCAATTGTTAGTCAAATGTTGCTAAACTTTGTAAACTTATTAACATCTAATTTTTTCGATTGACGAGAGAAATTTTTAACTTTGTATTTTATAACAAAAAATATAAACTCATTATATTCAAACTTATATAAATGAATTATTAATATTGAATTCAATTTACCAGTGTCGACAACAGCGACTATATGAGAAATGGAGATTTCTTGCCAACAAGACTTCAAGCTCAACAAGATGCTGTCAATTTAGTATGTCATTCAAAAACTCGCTCAAATCCAGAAAATAATGTTGGGTTGATTACGCTTGCTAAGTATGTATTTGTCAAACTAATTGAATTTATAAAAAAAGACTGAACTTTTTTTTTTTTTTTTAATTGGTGTATAATTATTCTTATAGTGTAGAAGTACTTGCTACTTTAACAAGTGACGTAGGACGAATTTTGTCAAAACTACATCAGGTTCAACCTAATGGTAATCTCAACATAATTACTGGGATCAGAATCGCTCATGTAAGTACTATGAAAATGTATTAAAATTAAAAACTAAATTAATTACCAACTATCTTGAAGTTGATTTTATTGAAACAATTTATTTGAACCTAAATTATTTACTTAAAAAATTAAATATAACAACCTAATGTTGATTTCTATACTTTATCATCAGTAATATATTTGTTATAAATAAGAAATTGAATGGATCTTTGGTCTTCTTTTACAGTTGGCGCTTAAGCACCGTCAAGGTAAAAATCATAAGATGAGAATCGTAGCCTTTGTCGGTAGCCCGATTCTATTCGACGAAAAAGAGCTTGTCAAATTAGCAAAGCGCTTAAAGAAAGAAAAAGTCAACGTTGATATTGTCAGTTTCGGTGAAGAAGCTGTTAATAATGATGTGTTGACATCATTTATAAATGCTCTAAATGGTAAAGATGGCACTGGAAGTCATCTTGTAACCGTGCCTCCTGGTCCACATCTATCAGACGCTTTAATATCCTCTCCAATAATTCAAGGGGAAGATGGTATGGGTGGCCCGGGAATAAGTGGAAATGCTTTTGAATTTGGCGTAGATCCTAATGAAGATCCGGAATTAGCATTGGTATGATTTTATTTTTATGTAATTTAATTAATATATTTAACAGTAAATAATTATTAATATTGAATTGTATATGTATAGGCATTGCGAGTTTCTATGGAAGAACAACGACAACGTCAAGAAGATGAAGCTCGTCATGCTCAAGTTGCAGAAACTGAAGTTAAACCGGAAATAGTTACAGAAACTCCAAATGAAGAAGCTATGCTTAAACGGGCTTTAGCTATGTCACTCGAGGGTACTGAGGAAGTATCGAGCGTGCCAGAGACTAATCCCACTTCTAACCAAGTTCCAGATTTCGCTCGAATGTCCGAAGAAGAACAGATTGCTTTCGCAATGCAAATGTCTATGCAAGATCAACGTAAGTAAACAATTTTCAGTTTTTAAAGTTTTCTGTGGTACTTTTTTACGTTTTTCAATTTTTAATTTATTTTTTTAATAAAATTTTTTATTTTTTTTCTGTCTTAAGTTTGCTTATTAAATTAATCTTATCACGTGGAAGTCGAATTAAATAATATTTTTACTATTAAATAGGGAAACATTTTTTTAACGACGATAACTTAATAAAAAACTATTGTGTAAGGTTTAAAATTAAACAAAATTTAAGAAAATTAGAATATATGAGAAAAGTTTACGGTAAAATCACTAAAAAAGTTCATAAAATTCCGTAAACCTTTGAAAGACAAAAAAAAATTTTGTAAATTATCCTTTTATGGTTTATTTATAGTAACTATGAAACTATTACCGGAAAACTCCTTGACTCAAGAATTGACAACTTGAAATTTGAAGTTTCCATTTTTGTATTCTCTACAGTAATTTTTTTCCGTTGCAGCAATTTAAAAATTCTGTAAAAAATTGAGTTTTTTTCATATTCTTCAATTTTTCAACTTTGTGTTTTTAGCCAGTTAGCTGGATAATTATGCTAAATTAATCAGTTGGATAAAATTATTGTGTTTTACTTTTTCAACTGGTAAAATTTTACAGTTTTAGTCATTTTTTTTTAGGCCTTTTCTCTAATAAGTTATACTTTGAGATATCAACTATTCGCGAATCATAGACTATACTCTTTGTGTATTTGTATTTAAAATAAATTTACTCATCTAAAAATTTATTAAATTTTAATTTAATCGTAACTATAACATAAGATGAGAAATATTGTTTTTATTTTTGTAGAAGACTTTGAGCCTGAAAAAGAAGAAGCCATGGAAGTTGAAGATGACTATGCTGCTGTTATGTCCGATCCTACATTTTTGCAGACAGTTTTAGAAAGTCTTCCTGGTGTTGATCCGCAATCGGAAGCTGTACGTCAAGCTGTTAGTTCCATACAGCAAAATAAAGATAAAGAAAAAGACAAAAATAATGAAAAAAAATAATTTAACATAAAGCACTTGAATTATCTAAATTTACTTGAATTGAATGTACTTTATATGATATTGAATACATACAATAATTAGATTGACGCTTTCACAAATATATTCTTTTTCATTTGCATACTGAACTTTTTGGACGCATAAGTTCCTCTGTTTTTATAACTGTTATGTATTAAAGACAAAAACTTTTTAATGCATATGCATAATTGTGTTATCAAATTTTCAAAAACCCAAAAAAAATATAATAAAATCTTAAAGATTGTTTATAGTTTTTTTTTTAATTCTTCGTTAATTATTTTTATAAATTAAATTAATAATCTGTATTTTTGGAAAAAATTCTGTATTCCTATAATATAGTTACTCTGCATTAAATATTCATTATCAGTACTCTGCTTCAAAAATCCATTAGCCGCATTGCGAGTTTAGTCTAGACAAAGTACAAAAACGTATTTTTGTATAAACTTTCAACTTTGAATCTACAGCAATTGTGTTATAAAAATCGTAAATTAGAAAGATCACTGTTTACCTTCTTACATTCTTTATTTTCATAAAAATTACTAGAACAATAAAAAAAATAGTACGTAAATGTTTCAAAGTGATATACATGCGATAGTTAGCTCTACGAAGATATAACTTTTACTTAATCAATTAAAAACTTATAATTTGAAACGATCCTACTACTAAATTAAATCGAATTCCATTAAACAAAAAGTGAAATTTTTCAAATAAAAAAAATATGGTTCGAAATACAGTTGATCCTTCTAAACATCCTAAGAACTCTTTGCGGTTTTTAAGAAAGTGGAGTGCTTGAAAATTTGAATTTTAACGTTTTTTTTAACCTCTTCCAACCCAGAAATCTTATGTTCTTACAAATTAATAATTAAAATTAACTGCGACAAGGCTTGTAACAACTAATACTGGACAATTTGGTTGAATTAAAAAAAATTTACGATATCTAAACTCTGATCATACATGCAGGGCTAAATATAATTTGATTAACCATACTTATACATGGTCATATTATCTATACTAATATTATAAAGAGGAAAGATTTGATTGTTTGTTTGTTTGCATTGAATAGGCTCTGGAACTACAGAACCGATTTGGAAAATTCTTTCATTGTTGGGAAGCTACACTATCCCCGGGTGACGTAGACTATCTTATATTATGAATAATTTGGAAATTTTTTTTAAATACCTGTGCGAAGCCGGGGCGGTCTGCTCGTATAATCATATATCACTAACATTACTACTAGAAAAATTGACATCTTTATATGTGATCACATATATTCTTCCAGTATTCCTTAACATGTACCATAAATGGTCATATATAATTCATTTTTTACGGTTCAATCATAACTGAAACTTTCATTTGGAGCCTCTGTAGCAGGCTATTGCTATACATATTATTAACTAAATGATTTTTAAACTGGGCAGTACTAAATATCTTTTCAAAAACTTAATTTTTTTAATTCAAGTAAGTTTGCCAATTAAGAGTAATTAGTTTTTGAAAAAAACAAAAAAAAATAAATAAATAAATAAAACTGCTTTTCACGGAAGCTCTTATTATTTGACTTGAAAAATTTTTTCAAATCGTAATAAGGATAGTCAGTACTTACAGTTGATATTTCTTAGGCTCAATTCAAGACAAAATTACACTCAAATTT
This sequence comes from Cotesia vestalis, assembly GCA_000956155.1. Taxonomy (NCBI): domain Eukaryota; kingdom Metazoa; phylum Arthropoda; class Insecta; order Hymenoptera; family Braconidae; genus Cotesia; species Cotesia vestalis. The sequence continues at coordinate 77,517 of JZSA01003114.1, forward strand.
AGTGTTTAACTTACTATCCGAGTTAAAATGACCTAAAACTTCAATTAAAAAAGTTAAGTTCAAATAGATTGATTTTCTCTATAACCATACTTTTTTTTTTTTTTTTTTTTTTTTTTTTTTTTTTTTTTTTTTTTGAATAGTTAAAATTCATAAAGCATTTTACCTTCAATCATTTAAATATCAAACGTAACTGTCTACAAAAAAAAAAGTAGGCTTCTTTATAATAAAAAATAAAATTCTTCAAGATCTTTATTTACTAATAATCCTAAACAACGTTATTTCTTCAAAAATTTAACTGCAATTTTATTCATGTTAAATACAAGTTGTTAATCATCAAGCTTTATCACAATGAAGAAAGAATTTGTATACGGCCAAAAAAAGTGTAATCTTTATAATTATTTAAATGGATCACAAATATAGTAATAAATAATGTTAGTATTGTGATTAGAATATTGAAATATTAATTTTTAGACAATTTTTTATTAATAATCGATTTAGTTTTGTAAAATTATTACCATTTATTTTTTATCGCATTTTTTTTGTTTTTAGTTGCATGATTCTAATATCTCGAAAAAAATTGTGTAAATTATTGGAGTAATTATTGAGATGTGTAGCTACATCAATGTTTATTCTATCTACTTTACGCGCTTAAAATTTTCGAAACCTTCACCGTTTTTTTTTTTTTTTCCTATCGAAAATAATATTTTTTTAATTCTGAATGATTTTTGTCGGAGATTTTATTTTTTTTTAGCTTATAGTAATATTTGAATTAAGAAAGAAAAATAAACGTTGACCTATGTTCATGGATCTCGAGCATTTTTTCTTAGAGCTCCATGCCAACATTATCTTAAAGTTAATGATCCTGACATTTATATGAATATTAGTTTCAAAGATTTTGTCTAACAAACCGAAATATATTTGTAAAAATATTACTCTAACTATTTATGTACAAATCTTTTACAGGACTTCTATTTTTTGTTTTACTCAATATAGTCTATTTTTTATTATTGTTTTACAATGTTTAAATTTGCTAAATATTCAATTACATATTTACAGAGAATACATTCAAATAAAAAAATTTTTTAATTAAACTTGAGTATTAATCATTGTTCTAGGCGCCATAATTAATGGCATTATCTGCCGAAAAATAAACAGAATGGCAAGCAATAAAAATAATGCCATTCTTTCAAATATGTTTTCTGTACTCCCAGTGACTAAAAAAGCTTGTTAGTTATTTAATGACCTATCTATCAAGTTATTTAATTTATCAACTTTATAATAACCACCAGATGAGTATTAATTTGTGACTAAAGTATTTATCTTAATTAGTTATCATAGTTCATTAATTATAGTACTATCATATATTTATTTGCAATAGTATCTAACACGTATCTAATAGATGTATTTATGTTTTTTTAATTGTACTTAAAGTTAATTTTTATTTGTTATGATCTATGAATCAATTTCTGAAAAATTTAATAATTTATTGGTAGTTTTTAATCCATTTTAAAGGAGTCATAAGTAGGAAATCTCAGGTAAATTGTTACAAAAAATGATTACTTTCGTCTGTAAGATTCTGAAATCTAATTGCGTTCGTTAATAAGTGTCACAGAGAATCACGGTGCCATACCCATGTTTTTTTTGTATGATCAAAACGGTGTGCAAGCCATTGTTGTTCGAGAAGTTGATATCGTTCTTGACTAAGATATAGAGGTCTACCACGTCTACAATTAAATAAAAATATGGTTCGTTAATTTTATATCTATAATTTTTAAATTCAAAAATTTTCATTATACACACTTCAAATCTTTATCTTCTTCTTCAAAATCGTCTAGATAAAGAGAACCCCATAAACAAGCTCTGCGTCCTCGTATCACTATGATGTATGTTGATGTTACTACCAAGAAAATGCCAGTACCTCCACCACAATCAATTGAGTGCTGTAACCAGATAAACTTAATTATTATGTTTATTCAGAAAAAAAAAATTGGTAAAAAATGTGAGTGCATTTACCTGAACAGCTTCTCCAATGTTTTGTTGCTTACAGCATAGTTGTTTCAGACAAACAATCGTTCCACACAGGAGACATATACTGATTTCTGGAGGTACTAAATGACACCTGCAGCACTGTTTTGCGTGATAATACTACAAAAATACATATAAATAAAATTTTGATTACAATGTAAAGCATACCAAAATACGATAGAGTAACTGGATAAAGATGCAATTACTTTTTAGTTAAAAAAAAAAAAAAAATAATTTACTTGTGTTGTATATATAGCGCTTACGATCGAAAAATTATATTAAGTAATTTTAAATTAAAACAATGATAAAGTTAGTTAAATAAAGTATCTTTTAACTAGCAGAGTATTCTTATGAAATCATGATATACTCTCATATTTTATAGTTTTTATGCATAATATTTATCAATTATTTAATTTTCTAGTCTTTTTCCAGTACTCTATTAAACTTTGATCCTTACGGATAAAATAATTTATTCACTGTAATATTACCGTAAAAAGTTTTTCGTATTCCCTGGGAAGTTTCAGTAACTTTGGTGGCTGCCAATATATATGTTGATCAACTGTAAGTTTTTTAGCGGCAACTTGACTTCTTCTATAAAAAGCAAGAAGCTGATTGCACCACATTCGAGGAACTTCAACACTAGCGTCTTCATTTTGCCAATTGAGAGCAACAGCTGCGTTAAAACAATCCCAATCCATACCTTCTGTTACTAATTCAAGATAATAAACTAGTCTAACAAATTCTGTTTGAGTTGTTCGTATGTCAGGAAGAGATTGGGAGTACAAATGATGTCGTAAAAGTGCTGCAATTCGTAAAAATGGCAAACAGAGAGTTTGAATTCTTTGTTCAATCGATTTACTTGATCGAGAAGATGGTTCATCGTTATAAAAGTCGGTATGTTCTAAGTGTCGCATGACTAGACCAAGAATTGATTTAGAAGTCAGTGGAGTCAGCGAAGAATTTCGTTCAGGTAGTCTTCTTATTGTGTCTCTTTCACTTCTAGTCAAAGTAAAGCTTACTTGAACGATAACTTGATAATAAAGAAGATTATAAAGTACTTTTACCACACTTGAAAAATATGTTTGATCGATATGCAATGGTAAAAGAAGAATAAATTGAATAAGAAGTGCAGTAGGATCTCTGAGAAGAAATGGTACTTCTCGTTCATGTGGAGCTATTGCAAGTGGTGTTGCTAAATCTGATGGTAATCCTGATATATATTGCCAAGTTTTATGCACTGGCCAGTTCGTCAAAACTCTTGCATGCATTGCTAAAACGTGAAACAGTGCAACAATACAATCTCGTTTTGGCGTTAATGAAACTGTCTCCTTTAATGATGAACACAACGATCCACCACGTTGAACAAGTTCTACTTCTAAATTGGTTCTAGCAACTGATGTGACAAAAAGAAACAGACTTTGGTGACTAGGTTGACAGTGTTTTTGTTTATACTTTAAGTATGTCGAGGCTGTCATTTCTTCCATGGCCTTTCCCATTGCCACAGATAAATTCGAAGATATTGGATTGCGTTGAATTTCTTTTAGAAAATTATTTAATTCAGAAAGAATAGCTGAAGTAGAAGAATGACGTGATCGGACAATAGCTGAACATTCTCCTAGTTGAGGAGAAAGTGGGAGCACCGAGTTGGCAAGTTGACGACAAAGAGGGCAAAGATATTCACCACGATCTACTGCCAGACTCTGTTGTCTTTGTTGACTCCTTAGTGATTGTCTATAAGCTTTTAAGCAATCTAAGTGGAGGTGATGACCACAAGTTTGCACATGAACTCCACCTTCCCAACCTAAATTAACTGATAATAACCACGATAAAGTATCGAAATGTTTATGCATTTCATCAACTCGATAATCAAAATTAGCGCCTCTAGTTCCATTCTTAGAAATAAGAGTATCATCATCCGAAGTTGGTAATTGAAGTCTTTCAGATTGCTGTCTCTCGTGACCGATCACACTAGTTGCTTGAACTAAAACAACAAGACCCATTGGTTTATCATCGGTACTTGAAGTTGTTCTATTACAAATAACACAATCATATTCCCTTTTACTAGCTAGTTGACTTGATGTTTCACTTTGGTCCCAGTCCATACCAGATGCTCCTGCTTCATCAGTTTCCATTGCTTTTTTCATAAACTGCTTCTGTTGATTGGCAAAATCTGCCATAAGCTTTTGCTGTCTTTCTTTTGCTTTTTTTCGTTTTTCTTCACGCTCTTGATGTTCTCGCGCACGCTGTGCATCTTCACAATCTTTATTTCGAGGCCATAGTTTATTTTTTGTTTCTATTATGCTTTGTTTCAAAGTTGGATCAAGCCTTGAGATTTTTTTAAGTAACTGACCAATAAAGAATGGACCGTCACCAATTTTCGATTCTTGTTGTGATGTTGAAAAATTGTTGCCTGCACTATTATCTCCTTCAAAACTAGAGTTCGCAGTGTCCTCTGGATTCCAACTATCAGGAACACCGGATAATTGGGAATGAAGTTTTAATAGCAAAGAAATTATATTCTCTCCAGTCTTCAATCCTGCCTGATATACTTGTCCACTCTATAAAGAGTATAATGATGATTAAAATTAAATAATAAATCAGAAATAAATTACACAGAGAAAAAAAAAACCAAATAATATAAGCAGCATGTAGCAAACGATTGTTTGTTGTCTGCACACGATTGAGTACTGTTCGAAAAGTAATCAGTACTATCCAGAGAAATCTCAATCGTTTGATCACGTTAGTAGACAACAGTACTCTCTGCATAGTACCCTATCCTGTGCAGATGGTAACTACTTGTTTGCTGCATGGCGTTGATTATTATTTAAACATATCCAACCTTCACTTTTTACAATACATTACTGATTACTGCGCTCATATTTCAAATCAGTAAACCAAACATCAATATTTCATTTGAAAAGATCTGATGACGATAGTATCAAGTTCTTAAATTGTGTCATTCAGTATGACCGCTTAATATATTTATACAATATGACAAATTTTGAAAACAAACAATCAAAGTATTTTAATAATAGCTGATCTTCATTTTATTGAAATGTTTTTAATAAAAAATTATGAAAGTTTTTCCCCATTTATCCCCCTCTCGCCCCTCTTGTATTTGTTAGATGTAGTTTATTTGGTAGCATAATCGTAAATATAAAAAATTATTTTCGGTTTAACACATATTCTCTTGAAAATTACTCGCACATCATCAGACCATCAAATCAAATTTCATAATAGTTTTTTGGTAGCAAATATATGTTCAATTTAAAGAAATACTTGCCTGAGATTCTCTGTTCATAATCCGTTGATGACAATGGGATGTTGAAGGTACAATATCAGTCGTACTAACACCAGCAGCACCAAGTCGTGGAAATAAAACTTGCAAAAGATCTACTTCATTGCTTGTTGTTGGATTAGACGTTCCACGTTGCGGCATACGAGAAAATCTTAACGGTTCGGTCATTGACAAAACTCCTGTTGGAAGCAAATAAAATATAATTCTATAATTTTTTATCCAAACTATTCAATGTTTATTGGTTAAATAGTGAGGTAATATCAAATTTCTCATAATGCTGCTAAAAGCAAGTCAAAATTTGAAAAAAGCACCATCGGCCTCAACTGTTATAAAACCGTAAAAATGTGACTAATTTTAATTGTAAAACAATGAAAAGTTTTCTGATATTTTTATAGAATTCACTAATTGCTTGAGTAAAATATTCGTTAATTAATTATCTTTCAGTTTTTTAATCGAGATGTAGATAAATTTTATTTAATATCATAATTAAATAACTCTACGCCAAAACTTAAAGAAAAAAAATATGAATCAACTTTTACTCACGAATGGGCTATTTTAAGAATTTTTATATTAATCTGTTTTATTTTTTAATTGTTTTAAGTCTATTTCAATATACACAAATATAATTATATAAAATTAGCTATCTACTTTGAAAGATTGACTTACTAGGAGAATGTGTATCTGGAACAAGAGCCATAGATTCTTCAACAGTTGGCGGCAATGCTCTTTGATGAGCTGGTAGTTCATCGTCTTCAATGTTGTCATTAGGTACTTCATCTGCAGGTACAATAGTCAGGTCCCATTCATTCAATGCTAAATGATTACCAACAGAAATCTTACGTAAGTTTCGAGTAAATGATAAATGAATTCTTTTTTTTTTTTTTTAAACCAAGAAAAAAAATCATCCATCGATTATTATTGAAAAAAAAAAAAATAAAATAAAATAAGAAATAATATCATCCTTTACGACTTAAATCCTTAACTTACTTTCATTAGTAGGTAGTGCAGGTAATGATCCAGTATCCATAGGCGCAGTTGTATTTCGATGGTCACTGTCAGGTTCACCTAATAACTCCAGGTCCCAAACCTCAGAAGGTTCGCCAATTTCTACATCAAAATCATCATTCAACATCAATGAATTTTCAGTAATGTCGCTTGCTATTTCCCAGTCTGAGTTGACTATTAAAAGATTGAAAAGAAATGATAAATTTTTAAGTTTGCTAATAAATTTTATATTTTTAATAATGATTTCTTACTTTCAAGGTTGTATTCAGAAGATGAATGGACAAGCTTTGCTCTCGGTATTACGGTTTTTAGATTTTCTATTAAGCTATCTGTTTCATACCAATTACTGAAATCCGGATCATTCGCAGCACAAGAAATACTACCAGTGTAAGGGCATAGAGGATTAGCCTGCAATAATATCAATTGTTAAATCAATACAAAATTGTGTTTCAAGTAAAAAAAAATAACTTTTTTTAGTGATTTCATCCAATATTAAGAACTGAATATGACACTGTGTTCAGTAAAAATTTTCATTTATAATTATGGGTTAGAAAAATAATATATCGACTAATTAACAAATAGCTTTGATGAACTTACACTTTTTTTCGGAATATCCGAGGTGATTACAGCCATTTCGAGAAGGTATATTAACAATGCCACTATATGCTCTGAAATATTATGATCATTAACAGCTTTATACAGAATCACAAAAACCATAGCATGAAAAACTCGTGATTTAAGTACGATTCTTGGATCATCGTAATCAGGAGATACTGGTGCTGGGTTTCGAAAAGGCGGCCAAAGAGTTGAACTACTTTTAAGTTTTGTAGATTTCACATATTCTGTATAACGATCCATTGACACTTGATAGTCTCGACGATGAACTGCACGCAATAAAACATAGAGAGGATCATAAAGTTCCTCCCAGACTTTAGGTTTAGGACCGTACATGCCTTGTTGCATTGTACCACTCGCTTCAAGATTTGGGGCTTTGTATTGTGCAACTTCTGCGAGGACTGGTTCGAAATCGCGGTTAGGAGTTGTGCCACATCGTTCTGGCATAAGATCCATTAGTTGGCTATGTGTTTTGTCACCCATGCACAACAAAGTTACCATTTCTAAATGAGAAACTTCCGAATCTGTCAATCCAAGATTTGTTCTTACACTTATCAATGTGGCCAAAAATATAAGACAACTTTCCATCATGGCCGTATCGTGTTCACCAATCAGAAGAATATTTTGTCGTGACCTAACAGTACACAAACTAAGCCATTCTTTGACATGAAATTTATCAATAACTGTATTTAAGAAAATATCAGGCTGAAGCTTCATTGCACAAATTTGTAATAGGTAAAGATCAGCATCAACCATTGAGTTACAAAAGTTACATTGAATATATGTCATTGCTTGGCCTTTAATCTGTAGCCCATTACGAACCCAAAGACCGTTAAGTATTTCATATAAAGCTACTTGAACTCGTAATGGATGCATCATCAATAGATGAAGCATATCTGTTGGTGGTAAAAGTTCTTGAAGAGTTACTCCTTGTTGTCGTACAACTTCACACATGAAAACTGCAAAGTAACGATGCAAAGGAATATGAAACGATACATGTAATACATCACAAACATCAGGACTCGTAAAACCAATAGCGTCCAACCAATCTTGAAGTGCTGTAAGACAAAATGATAAAGCACGTCGACTTACAGATATACTCTCAGGGCCACGAAGATGTGAAACTAAAGCCCACATTGGATAAGCACTGGCTTCAAGTTCAGCGCTAAAAGCAGCATAATATGTAGTTGGTTCAAATTCCACATGAGCACCCATTTCACGTTGATTAACATTCATACCTTGGAACATAGATAAAAAATCAAACCACATTTCTAGTAGTGTGTCATCACTTAAAAACTGAACAGCTACAGGTTTGTGAGATAATACATTATTGAGATCTGATACAAGAGGCCAATAACAATGCTCTTTCATCACAGGACGACCACAATCGACAACAAAATGAAAATTTTTGTTTGGTGTGTGTAATGTATTTTCGACAAGAATTTTACTCATCATATATTTCAGACTTATTACCATAACATGTAGTAATTTGAGTTGATTTACCATACGTAATGCTAAACGTTCATTGCTAAACAATTGAACACTTACATGAACAACTCGATTACTAAGTGTATCTGGATCATTTGAGCGTTCCAACATCATTGCAATTCTACTGTAATGAAGAACAAACGCTCTTGTGAGGGCTTCTTTATAGTCAGGATCTGGCAACATATTGAGTAAAAGACAAACAAGCTTTTGTGGAAACTCATAAGCAACCGTCCAGAACATCAACTCTTCAAGAAAAGTTGTATGTACTAAGTCTTCTTGAAGAGAAGGACAATCTTTATATTCATCAGGTGGTTCTGGATTTGGTAGCGATTTAATTGCATCTTGATATATACCATGACTTTCTTGACAATATCGATCATACTCTGTCATTCCTGAAGAATTAGCAGGATCCATGAGTCCTCGATATTTTTGAGGACTTGTTAACGCTGAAGTCATTACATGACGCATCAAGGCACCCATATGATTAAGGTCAAGGAGCATTGTCAAATAAGCATCAGCATCTTGAATTGCAACTCTGAAATCTGGAGCACTAACTTTGCAATTGTCTCGAAGATGATGTATAAGCCGTAAAATCATACGAGGCATCATTGCCTCTGCGACACACATGAGATCTAATGGTGCTGGAGATTTATCAACCGCTGCTTTTGGCCCATGACGATCACAAAATCCTATTTCTTTCATTACAGATGTGTCACCGCAATCACATGCACCTCCAGCTTGACTAAGAAACATATTAAAGTCATGACGATAGTGGTTTCCTTTTTTAAAACACTCTTGACACAATGCCATACAAGGTGATATGCCGCAAGTACGACATCTGTATGCTACAAAGTTTGGAGTCCAAACCAATCCACAGGTAGTTGCATTATCATATAATCTTACTGCAAATAATTAATTAATTATTACTGATGACAGTACAATTAGCTTTAGATATAATAGTTCAATTAAATTTTTACGTTATATTATGAGTTTTAAATGGCTTGTAAAATTAAGCAAGTGACTAAAGGTACGATATACTTTGCTTGACAATACAGTAGGTAGAAAAACAATGTTTTACTATTACACCGTTTTGTCAAGCATACAGTACTTGTAATCACATCCAAGAATTAAATATATGGGAAATAAAAAATTATTATCTCATTTAAAAAAAAAATTATATCTAAAATTTTTACCTGTATTTGAAAATTCATCTGGAGTCCTCCCTCCAGCCATAAGCCATTTACACCAATCAATAGTTTCCCAATCATCGATAGCTTTCCCTGGACTTAGTAAAGTGTCTAATAACTCATTTATTTGCTGTTGTCTAGCATCACTTGAGATTGGATTACAATATTGATCACGAATGTATGCAGCAGCTCCACGTTTTCCTTTATTCATAAGGACTTCAGCTGGGCTGAATGCTGATGCCATGGTCCTTACTTAATATTTTTCTTCGATTTTTAATCACTTTACGTAACAGTTGGTTTTATTTTTTTTATGATCGTTAAAGAATATTTATTCCCAACGATTTGACGTTGAGATATAATTTCAATATTTTGAGTCCATTCCTCCATGTCAGTAATATTTATTTTTACTCCGAATCATCAACTGATTTCATAGTGTCACAATTATCATCATCAAACGATGATGAAAACAACTATTACTTGTATATTTTTTTCAATATCTCGTCATATCACTTAACTTTTTTTTTCATGAAAACAAAAAAATGTTTATTTAGAAAAAACGAAATATTCAACAAAACAAAATGTTAAAAATTAAAAAAAAAAAAAAAAATTACTTCGATTGAATGCCAAGTGCTTTGCGTATACGTGTATTTTTCAACTCAAGAAAAGCTTGTTTGAAGAGAAATTTTTGACGACCCACCTGCCCCAAGTTCTAAAGACTCAGCCGGGTTCTTAAACCTTAATTCACCAATCACAAAAAAATACGTAATAAAAAAACTTTTGTAACAAACCACAAATATTTTTAGCTCCTACTTTCTATAATCTACCATCTCCTTTATTATGTCTTTTAAGAAACATCCTCAGAAATTTAATTCCTGCCTTATCGCCTGATTCAGAAAAGTTTTCGAAGACGTGTAAGTCAACGTCTTATAGGCAACGATGACATCTAAAGGTCGATAACTGTACATAAACTCGGTGTCAAATACCTCACTCCCTCAACTGCAAATAATTTAATTCAACGTTAACATATGTTGTAATTCTCAGTAAACAATTGTTCGGTTATTTTACGATAAGTTATAAGGTCAACTAACCGGTAAAGTAATTATCTAGAAAATAAATTAACTTCACATACCTTTAAGATTTCCTAATTGTAATTTGTAACAAATAAGTAGATTCAAATAAAGGAACAAAAAATACTATCAATTTTGATATGTAAGTACTTTTGCTTAACGCTCATGAAGTCGGGCTAACGATTGAAATTATTTATAATTAAGTGACAAAAGAAATACAAAATAAACAGATTAGAGCGCATCTACACTTACAACTTACAAATCATAATTTCATAAATTCTGAAGCTTTTACTTATGCAATGCCTCCAGATGCATCCAGCAGGTGACTCTGCCAGCCAGTGAAGTGCGAATTTAAATGTAATTTAGATTATTTTAAATTATATATATATATATATATATATATATATATATATATATATATATATATATATATATATATATATATATATATATATATAAAATTGGAGGTGTGTCCCGATATTTCACTTTGCAGCCGAAACTACGCATCGCAGATGAACAGTGATTGTTGTGACAATAGTTACAAAGTTACCCTGATTAAAAAAAAGTATTGAGACAAAGAAAGAAATATTGAAAAGTATTGGTTTTCTAGTCAATCCAATACTTTTCAATACTTTTTTCTTTGTCTCAATACTTTTTTTAATTCAGGTATTCCCATCGTGCACTATGGTGGTTACGAGTCGATAGTTCTAAGGATGTAAAAGATACGGGGGTTGAAACATGTTAATTTTAGAAATGTGAGGCTATCATTGGTGTAAAATGGTCTGGATTGTTCTAAAAATTTCTGGAATGATCTAGAAAGCTTTAATATGTTCCGATTGATTGTGTATGTCTAGATTCTGATCGATCGAGAATGTTCTAGAAAATTCTAAAATGGTTTAAAAAGTTTTAAAATGTATGCTGAGATCCTGATCGAATTAGAATGATTTAGAAAATTCTGTAATGATTCAGAAATTTCTAGAATGATCTAGAAAGTTCTAAAATCTACTTTTAGATTGTAATCGAATGAGAATGTTACAAAAAATTCTAGGTTGATCTGAGAAGTTTTAAAATAAACGTTTAGATTCTAATCGAATGAGAATGTTTTAGAAATTTTTAGAATGATCTGGAAAGTTCTAAAATCTACGTTCAGATTCTGATGAAATGAGAAAGTCGTAGAAAATTCTAGAATGATCCAGAAATTTCTAGAATTGATCGGAGAAGTTCTAAAACCTACTTTTAGATTTTAATCGAATCAGAATGTTTCAGCAATTTTTAGAATGATCTGAAAAGTTTTAGAATGATGTGAGAAGCTCTAAAACCTACACTTGGATTCTAATCGAATGAAAATGTTTTAGAAATTTCTAGAATGATCTGGGAGATTCTAAAATCTACGTTGACATTCTGATGGAATGAAAATGTTATAGTAAATTCTAGGATGATCCAGAAATTTTTAGAATGATCTAGAATAACCCCGAATGATCTAGAAAGCTTTAAATGTATGCCAACATTCTAATCGCTCGAAAATATTCTGGATTATTTTAGAAACTTTTAAAATATTCTAAAAAATTTGAATAATCTGTACTATTAAAAATGACCCAGCGAAGGGTATTTACACAGAAAAAAAAAATTTCTTGATCCAAGAAAATTATAAGGAAGATCGAAGTTATTTTGGAGCAAGAAGAAATTTTCTTAGCTTAAAAAAATTTAACTACGTTCAAGAAATTTTAACTTTATTCAAAAAATTTTCAGCCTTCCTTAAGATTTTCTTGATTTAAGAAAATTTACGCTTGACTCAAGACTTTCTTTCTTTCTGTGTACAGCTAGTTAATTTGTAATTTAAATAGTGAAGACTGTCCAAATTTAAAAGTTTAAATTCAAAGTTGTAGATTATTTGTCATATAGAGTATATTTTGTTTCAAATAAATATAAGTAATTACCGAGTACAAAGGGACATTGTAGTTGAGTTCTGAGAAACCCTAGGTACTTGAGATTCTGAGGAAAAAGTCATAAAAAACACGTGTGAGAAAAATTCTATGATCCCTTGTTTCAACGGCTAAATAATAACGTAACCAATATGTAGCTAGAAGTAAGATCGTTAAAATACGAATGTTAATGCATTGCAATATATATAATTTATAAATAAATATATGTGAATATAATAGAAAATATTATATATAAGTGTATAAAGATCATTTTTATCTAGTAGAAATACGTGTACTTACATATGTACAAAAGTGGATATATGAACGGGAGTTATAGTGGGAGAAGAACGGAGCTTGAAGCTCATCGGAAAATCTATGTAACGATACTTCTCGTCAAGAGTTTAAATTATCAAGAATACGTCATTGTAAACTTCAATTTTATATTTTGAAACCATTTAATATCTGGTCAACTTGACTAATAAATTGAAATCAACTAAATAATTTTGATCAAAATTAAATCACGTCTGAATAAAACTCTTTTATTTAAAAAGATTCCTTTCCCGCGCTGAAACCGAGTATTTTAATACTCCCGGGCGAAAGAACTACAGCAAACAAAGCTTTCAACAAAATAAATTAATATCCACCAGATGGAAGCATAACACTTACGGTTTTAGGTAAGTAACAACGTGATTTTTTCTACGTTAACATCAAATTAAATTCTGAAAATTCCAGAGATGATGCTCTTGATGGATGCTTTGAACGGAAATTACTTACTGGTTGAAAAAAAATTTTTTTAAATAAATCAAATGTAATTTTACTTGCAGAGTACAGATTTTTGTCAATAGTTAGCGTTATAGTCTACTCGCACGATTCCAATACTCTCACACCTGGGCTTACTCTTTGAGTGTGTGGCAGGGTGCGCAGAATATGGTGGGGAGGGCTGGCGCTGATTACCAGTTTTACGTGTAAATCTTACGGAAACCGCATGACTTTACGTTAATGGCGGCCACTGGAACTAAATTACTCCGCTTGATTTAACATAGGAAAAGCATGAAAAATGAGGGCAGCACCTAACGTGCACCTAGCCAATAAGCTCTTCGTATGTATATATCATTTTTCATCACATTATTATCACTTTATCTCACAAACATTGCCAGATTCTATTATTGTTGTCAAGTTTTGTGCAAACATTAAAAAGTGAGAAAAAAAGTTTAATGAAATGAATAAACAGTAATAAAATAATAATAAAATATTATTTTTTACAGTGTACGAATGGGCATGGGATGAAAGATTAACATCAAGAAAGTCTTTATTATCTCAGAAAAATTTGGAGGTGAAGTTTCACCCTGGGTATAGTGATGGAACAGTTGCTGTTAGAGGGGATAAAATACTATCGAAAGGAAGACATCACTATTGGGAAGTAGAAATGTTGTCTCAAATATATGGAACAGATGTGGTAAGCTCATGTAGCTTAAGCTCTGAAATGATATTTTTAACTACCAACAAATGAAGTGGATATTTTCAACTTGGAAAATTTAATAAGCTGCAAGCAGCTACCAAATATAACACAGAAAAATCTAGAAAACGGTTGACTCTACTGGCAATTTCTGAAACTTCCTGCGATTTTTGAGCTCTAAGTATTCGAAAATATATTTATTAGTAAGTTAATTGAGCTTAAAGATATTGATCTAGATATCTTTTCGAGCTCTCCAAATTAAAAAATTCATAACTAGCTTAAAAAAACTGTTAACATTTACAAGTGGGGTGAACCTCATTTTGGGCCATAACTAGGTGAAAAATTAACTTCTTTTTTTTTTTTCTCTTTTTTTAAGTAGACTTCATAAAAATCTAACTATCGCATTGATCTTCACGACGAAACTTTTGAAAAATTTTGCTATATTCCGACTTAATTCGACGAGCTGAGTCAGAAAATAAATATGGTTTAAAAGTTTATATATATATATACGATATAACGCGGCTTGACACGACGATATCGTCGCCAATTTACCCCGGATCTTCAACAAACTCAACATACTTATTCTACAGATAAATACTGAAGTCAAGCTTGAAGATGAGCTTAATCGCTCAAGTAATTTAGAAATGCCACGATTTCATAATTTTTAAAATCTTAAAAATTCACATTTCTTCACTTTTTTACTCGAATGACTTCTGAATGGGATCAATTATGGAATCTCTGTAAATTGTATCTAAAAGTTCTTTCAATAAGCTTAAATTTGAATACCATATCATATGTGTAGTCTCAAAATTATGTCCTATTTGGCTATGCCAATTATGAAATTTAGTATTGCACTAGTTTCTTTTTCTTTTTTGTATCCAATCCTAGCAGTTTTTTTCTATTAATAATTATGAAATCTACTTCCATTCCGGCTGCCGAATGGCTTTTTTTTATTCTCCTTGTTTTTACGGCGCATTTTTGATAAAAAATGTCGTGAAAGTAAAAAATAAAGATTTCAATAGCTTTTTTGCCTTTAAAAGTTGGAAAAAAATTGGCTTTCATGTTTTTAGATAAAATTTTTATTTTATCTGTTTTTGATATATTTTTTTATGAAAAGAACATGAAAAAACGAACAATTAAAAAAAAAAATTGATTACTTTGATTAAAAATAAAAAAAAAAATTGACATGACTTAGCATGGGTTGACCCTACTTGTAAATAATTACCAATAAAACTTTTAATTCTAGTATTATGATATATTTTAAGCATCATTTTCATCCTGTTTAAGATTATTGATGCAGTTCTTCAAACTCAACCATTGATCTTCCTTAAACTTGTTCCGACTATAAATTTGAAATAACATCGTAAAAATGGTTGAAGAATAGCTTCCCTAATACCTCAACTTCAAAATCTAAAAGAAATTCGATTTTCGCAAACTAGACTAAAATCAAAACTTCCCCTTCCCCTTGTTTAGCCCCGATCCGATTGGTCACCCCTTTCCTCTTTGAAAAGGGCGCCACTGGGATTTTAGACACGGTGTCCAAGAAACCGGGGAAGCATGAGAGGGGAAAGATCGGGTCGTGAGAAGCTCGAGAGGGCTGCAAATAATATTGAGAAAAATTATTAATAACAATTAAATTATTTACTTAATTTGAACAATTTAAAATTAACGATTGAGAAATTTATAACTAACAAATTCTTTTAAAAATCAACTTAGAAATTAACTTAATTGTGAAAACCTCTCACCTAATCTTCACAGACCACTGCCAGAAAATCTTACAAACTAAATATCACCTAACTCTTAAATTTCCTAAACCTCGTCAACCTGACGTACTACCATATAAAACCTTATCCGACTGCGCCCCCGACTCAGGCGTCTACGCAGCGGTTTACTTACTTATTCCCGTTGTACCCCTGACTCGGGCATCTATACAACGGTTTCTAAGTGACTCTTAGAAAACAGAGGAGGATACCATGAATACCTAGACAGGACTGTACTCACACGCACTCACTAAATTCCATATAAAATCGTCCACCGGACGCTAACTTAATTCAAAATTTTACAAATTACTAAAATTCTCCTAATTACTAATCAACTAAATTCCCGGATTTTCATACTCTCATAATTTACAAAACTTAACGGCTAGTATTTATTTAACGCAAAATTCCGATTCATTAAACTAATTCATTACTAAATTCCTCAACTAAATTAATTAACTAAATTCTTTAACAAAATTAATTTATTAAATTCATTAACCAAATTTATTGAATTCATTAACTAAATTAATTAAATTCAGCCCACCGGCCTAAATTTAATTTTACAAAATTCTTAAATTCAACTCCTGCAATCTTAACGCGTCTCATCAAAATTCTTAACTATAGAACCTTCCAGAAAAACCTTCTCTATCCAAATTATACAATGACTTTTACTATTTCAAATTTTGTCTTGATAATTTTAACTAAAATAAATTAATTGTGCCAAAAAGACCTGTAACAACTAACTAAATGACCTTGATAAATAATTCACGTATAAAAGAACCAACTAATATAAAAGTAACACTTGAGACGGTAGCGCTAACTAATTAAGCTTTCGAAAAACTATTTGAAAAGTTATTATTATTATTATTATTATTTATTTATTTATTTATTTATTTATTTATTTATTTATTTATTTATTTAATTGGCCATGAAGTTGAAACTTATAAGTGTAACTATATAATATGTAAGTTGTACAACAATTTCTTATTATGCAATTTTCAATCGAATTTTTTTTCTTCGAAAAAGAAAATTTTTTTATCCAACATAAATCAATACTACTTATTGAAAAAGTCTGTTATTATGTTTATCATATTGAATACTCACTATTATGAGGCAATACTGCAGATCATTAAATTGATAACGTTCGTTAAGCTCCGTCTCTTAATTTCCTCGGTAACTCTTGAATTATTTTTATCTAAATTTACAAAGGTAGTACAGTCATACAGAGAGTACTATTCTATCACATAAACGTTATTTCGTTGTAGGAAGGAGACGGATCAATTGTGTCAAAAATAGTTTAAAAATGTTTTTATTTTTTTTTTTATTAAATTAAAATAAACGCCATAACTTTTTTTTAAATAATGTAATTATTTTTCATTGACTTCATCATTTTCCAGCGGAAATTGACTAAAAAATAATTGTATTTAAAAAAAAATGATAATTGTATATATTTTAGCACAAAAAATATAATACCAAAATCAAATGCCTTGGATGAATTCTAACTATTTTTACGATGAATTCCGAAAAGAGCAATTGCTTTATTGAGCATAAAGATCATATGATGGTCTTTTTTGAAGAAAGTCCACTGCCTCAATCACTAAATTCAAAAAGGCTAAATAAAGCTATAAAGAATTTGCTCAAAAACAAGTTTTAATTAACAAGCAACTTTGCTGGTAATAAAAAACTTTCCTTTAGTAATTAAAATAATTTCTTAACAACTTGTAATCTGAAGTTTTAGAACTTGATGAAAATAAGGATAAATTTATTGAAAATATATTTATTAATACGTTCCCGAAAATATATTTCTAAGTCTTAGAGTCTTAGAGTCTCTCTGAGCTTAACGTTAACGGAATCATTCAAAAATGACTTGCAGATTTAACCGTTTTTGAGATTTTTTTGCTTATTTAGTGACTCACTAAACAAAGTGGGCAAAATTCACAATTATTAGCTTTCAACTTTAAGCTTTAACTCAATTAATATTTATTTGGTAAAATATTAATCTCTTAGAAAACACTTCTATGCTACTTTGACATTTTAGTTACATCAAAATGTCAGGCCTCACAAAAGATATTTCAAATATGAGTTATAAGTGACTTATTTTTTCAAATTTTTCTACCTAACATTCGTAAAATTACCACGGCGTGACTGTGATATTTACAATCGTGGACATCAATTTAAGTATGTGTTGAAATTTACTAGAAAATAGCCGTTCGTAAACTTGAACGTTTGTAAACTCAAAATTTCTAAAACTGAGAATGATGTCGTTTATAAAATAATGATTAATAAAAAAATGTAAAATTTAAACTTCTATCAACCTTAAAATGTTATAAAATAAAATTCAGCCAACCAAATAAAAAAGATAACCATCAACAAACTCAATAATAAAGTGACCAAATTTCAAAAATTCTCATTAATAGAATAATACATTTTTAAATACGGCTAAGTAAAAAAAAAGTTGTTAGAAAAACTGAAATAAAAAAAAATAAACAAATGCACATCTTGACATTAGAATAAAAAAAATTTTTAAATAAAGTATTTACGTAATTTTGACATTTGTTAAAATTGGTACATCGTGAATTATGCCAATTAAAAACTTATCCACACGAATTCAACCAATAGTAAACTTTGCGATTCATGAAATAAGTGAATGCTAAATTTTGTTAACAATTAAAATAACTTATTTTAAATTAAAATACTTTATTTTAAAATTATTTTTATTCTTATGTCATAATAAGCATTTGTTTATTTTTTTTTATTTCAGTTTTTCTAACAACTTCTTTTTTACTTAGCCGTATTTAAAAATGTATTATTCTATTTGCGCGATCATCAAGCGCGATATGTGCGATTTGAGACAGTGAGCAATGACAGCTCTCTTTTTACTTGGACATCAATACTCGCCTTCATTTATAACCGTATTGCTTTATTTCATGCTTCATATTATACTATTACCATTTTTACGGTCAATATGAATATGTATGTTAATATATTTATTGTATTTCAGATGGTTGGTGTAGGCACTGCTAAAGTTAATATTAATGAGAGGGATAAATTTTTATCATTGTTGGGACAAGACCGGGAATCATGGGGGCTGTCCTACAAAGGTAAAATACACCATAATGGTGAAATAAAGGATTATTCTGAACCGTTTGCGCAAGGCAGTGTCGTTGGACTTCATCTAGATACTTGGAAAGGAACGTTACAGTTTTTCATAAATAACAAGCCTTTTGGCATTGCTTTTACTGGCTTATATGGTATTGAATTGTATCCTATAATTTCATCCACAGCAGCCAATAGTTGTATGCGAATCACACAAAGTTTATCAGTTCCTGCATCCTTACAAATGGATTGTCTGGGGTTACTAAAGCCTTTACACAAATCATATCTATCTACAGCCTTTCCAGGTCTTCGTTATTTATTGGACAGTAAATTTGCAGAAGTTTTACGGAAGAAAAGAGGTAATTACTTTCTTTTTCATTTCTCATCTCCTAAATACAAATTTATCGTAATTTCTTAACCCGGGATATTAAACCCAATTAATGCCGTTATTGTAAAAAATTTTGAACGTAAATTTATGAAACTACCACTTTTTAATTTAGCTTGAAGATCAATTATAACATCCATATGGTATTCAAGATTGATATTAGTAAATTTTTTACTGAACTGATTGATCAAAGTATGATAATTGAATTAAATAAGCAAGTATTCATTCTTTCCTTGAAGATATTGGAGAAAATCAAGGAAGTAAAAAAAAATTTATTAAATCTAGATTTACTAAAAAATTAGACTCAATCGCTTGAATACCTAAATTTTAAATAGTTTAAAAAAGAAAATTTCTATAAAAGGTTTTTTCAGAAATTACTTTTAAACTACTTAGCTCACAGAGCTTAGTCAATTTGGCTGAATCAAATGGATACAGATCCGACAAATCTCATTTTTCACGACTCATGGTGCGAAGCATTAAAACCAAATTTCATAAACTAATAACCCAGCAAGCTTAAAAATCATCCGATCGCTTTGAAATTTAACCACTTATTCCTGAAATGAAAACATACATTTCGAGCTTTGGTAGGTAGATAGATAGAAAAATAGATAGGTGCATTTATTTGATCTCTGAGCCATAGCTCCGTCAAGAATATCAACAAAAATACATAATTTTATACAGTACAGTGCTATGAAATAAGATAATAGCGATAGTATGACAATAATCTTAATGATACATTTGTCATAATATAGCTCTAAGATACTCTGATTTTGAGCAATGATTAGTGATTACAATGATTAATAATGGCAGTATTAATCATATCAATATTTACTTTGGTAGAAATTTTTAAGTAAAAAATTCAGGTTTTTAGGGCCGAAAATTTTTTTGCATTCAAAGATCGATATCTCAATTTCTAATTATGTTACCAGAATCTATTATGACTGCAAAAATCTGAAACAGAATTGCCATTAAATTATATATTTGAACTAAGCGTGCACCCGGAGGTAGAATAAACCCAAAAGTAGGGGTTAAAAACAGTGTTCATCCCATTTTGTTAAAAAATACGTGATCGTAATTTCAACGTAAAACTGTTTAAATTACTGCAACTAATTGTGACTGCTACTCACGCACACTGAGCAAAAATTAGTCTATATTTATAAACAAATTTTTTCCAAAAATACTGGTTAAGATATTGGTGCGTGTTACTGTTCAAATTTCTTGTACACACGATGATTTAACGATGAATAAAAAATCTTTTCTTCTTTTTTTTTGCAGATAACGATGATTTCGAAGATAATGAATATGAGTTCCCTGAAGAGTACTTGATACTGGATGATTTTGACTTTGCATTAGTTGGCTGCGGTAGAAGAAAAAAAAAACGAACGATCCATTAAATTTTGAAAATAATGAATTACTGTAAAGAATCGGCATAAATGATTGAATGTCATTAAAATTTTTTTTTCTTTCACGTAATCCAGGTGAGAAAAAATAATTCAGAATGATATTTCAAAAGTATTGAAAATATTCAGAAGTTTTGAAAAAAATTCAAATTTCGTTACTTCCTATACTTTTTAATACGTGTTTTGAGTCAGGTTGAATTTTGATTCCTTTTGTAATTTTAAAATATAAAGTCTATAATGAAAAATTTGTTTTTTATAATTTAAATAAAAAGTTTTTATTCACTTCATTTAATTGTTTGAAATTGATTTAATCACACAATAATATTTTCCGCCTCAGATGTTTGTATTTATAAACATTAAATTGTGCTACAAATGAGGTAAGTTATTAATTTTCTTTGTAAATATAGTTGGGGCATGAATTTAGTGACTTTCATCTGTTTTAAGTGGAAAACTATTTATAAGTATACCGCAGTGTTCACTTTTCTCGCTTCGATTCAGTTATTCATATTTGCTTATTTTTAAACAATGATCCATGTACGAATGAAAAGAAGTAAAATTGCAAGAGATACGTATATCAGCGTATTCATTAAGGGGCAGTTTTTAAAATTTTTTTTTTCTAACTCATACCCTCTCAAATGTTTCGATTTGATATCAAAAAAATCCTCACCAAATATGAGCCCTATCTCAACTCTAAGAGGTCGCTATCTTTACTTTAATTAACATGGGAAAAATTCTTTTTTGTTTGACATTGAATTTACACATGATTCACGCAATTTTTTACAAAAAACCATTTTATATTTTTAAAGTAGAGTCTTTGAGATTTACAAAACTCTCAGACAAAGTATGATTATCCTTACAAAAAGATTAGTTACAGCCATTTAAAAATGATTAAATTTCGAAATTTAAAGAAATAGTTTGCAATTGAGTCATTCCATGTCATATCCACAAATAGTTGGAATCGACCCCTTTCGATTTGGACAAATTTTGGTCAGACTTTTGGTTCATCAAATAACGAAGATCTACCAAAGTAAAAAAAAAAAATTTTTTTTTTTTCAAAAGATATTCAAATTCAAAATTTCGTAATTTTTCCAGTTTTTCAACTTTATTTTTGTAATATCTCGAACGCTATTGTAGATACAGGAATAGCCTTTTGTTTGTTTGAAAGGGAACACTTAGGGCTATTGAAAATAAAATATTTTGGAATACAATTTTGAAAAATACAAAATTTGTTAATTTTTGAATTTTTGAAAATCGTTAATAAAGACGATCGAAGTGAAAATTTTGGCTCAATTTTTTTTGTATAATACCTTGTACTGATCTTATAAGATTCTGAAATCGTTAGAAGGGTGTTTTTTTTCCAAAAACATGAATTTTTGAATTTCAAAAAAAAGTTTTTTTTCGTTTTTTGCAACTTTCAAATAAAGTAAAGTTATGCAGATACATAGTATTGTAATATTGAGGGTTAAAAAATTAAATGTGAAACAGAAATATTAAATTCGAAAAACGGGGTAAAACCAATAACTTCCCGATTTTTGAAAATTTTCAATTTTCTTAGCAGGAACTTAAAAAAACCAAAAATTACGAAATGTCTGCTGATTTCAGTATTAATTGATTTATGGTTTTACTGGTAATTATTTGGAATAAATACTTGAAGGATTCTGAATTAATTAATTTTCTTTCTTAATGGAATTACTTTCTTTTCGTTATTCTAACGGTTAAAAGATGGTATACCACTTTAAATACTAATCAATTCAAAAATAATCATAGTGTAATAATAATCTCAGTTGCAAATAAACTAATATACACACTAAATGATGTAGGCAATTCCATATACCATCAAATGACAAAATACTTGCACATTCAAGTATCGAGTTCTTCATCAATACATTTGTAATCTTAGTATGGATTTTTTGAAAAAATTTAAAACA
Organism: Cotesia vestalis; assembly: GCA_000956155.1. Classification (NCBI taxonomy): domain Eukaryota; kingdom Metazoa; phylum Arthropoda; class Insecta; order Hymenoptera; family Braconidae; genus Cotesia; species Cotesia vestalis. The sequence goes on from JZSA01003114.1 coordinate 100,146, forward strand.
TATCATTACTACGACATGGTTTGATTGCTGTTAATTTTTATTTTCATTAAATATTAATAATAATGTTTTTGTTTGTATCACTATTAGTAGATTTCATAAAAATCTAACTATTGCAGCCGTTCTCATGGTGCAACTTTTAAAAAATTTAGCCATTTTCTGACTCAGTTTGTCGAGCTGAGTCAGAAAATGTAGTTCATTCAAAAGTTTATATATGCCCTGATTAAAAAAAAGTATTGAGACAAAGAAAATAGTATTGAAAAGTATTGGTTTTCTAGTCAATCCAATACTTTTCAATATTTTTTTCTTTGTCTCAAAACTTTTTTAGGTAGATTTCTTTAGAAATCTATCTATTGTAGCCGGTCTCATGTCATAATTTTAATAAAATTTTGTCATATTATGTTTTATTTCATCGAGTAATGTCGAAAAATGGCATTGGCTCAAAAGTTTATATATGTATTTATGTGT